>JAHKKF010492513.1:0-27093 GCA_019740295.1 Labeo calbasu
TTTTTTTACATTTTTGAGCCAAATGTCAAAATTGTCCTATGGTGTGACTGTCTCAAGCATGGTTAAATAAATTACAACTTTTATCAATTAAAAAGAAAAGCATAAAAATGTTAATAAATGTACAAGTGTCTATTTTAGTAAATGCCAATCATTTTTTCATCTGTATATTTCTGAAAGTGTAGGAAATTTACATTTTGTCTCTAAAAACAATGTCCTCTGGTGTGACACCATATCCTGATTTTAAATCGACCAATTCCAGAAAAATACTTTTATTAGTTGAAGAATTGTTCAAATATTTAACTTTTTTGGAACCACTACAAAAGTGTTACGTTTTGTTGTCTTTTGGTGTGACACCCCTAAATTATATATATATTTTTAAAAACTGTATAACAAGGTCATCAATTGACACAAAAGGCTAAAACATCCTAAGGTGTGACAGAAAATGTCCTCCAGTGATGCCTGTACTGTCACACCAGAGGACAAGGTCTCTTTAAGAAACATTTAAAATAAATAAGATTTGTTTAACTCATTTTTATTCTTTTTGTTCATTTTCTGTGTTCCTAAATGCAATAATTACATAAATTTAATTAAATGTGATACTTTGTTTTTGAACAGAAAGAACTGAGGGCGAGAAATTAGTGGAAGAAAGAGGACGCAGAAATATAGACAGACAATTAGATCCACCAGAAGGGAGGAGATCCTAAAATGATGCAGAAAGTAAATAGAATTCAAATTATGCTTAAAAAGAGTAGCCACATAGTTTTTAAAATTCATTCACATCTTAATGAATATAGATTGAATGTCAGTCATATTTAGCTGTGCCACACATACAGCAGGGGGGGCTAGAAGAGTTTCAGTAACATACCGATTGACTCATTTTGTTGATGACTGACATGTTGATTTAATTAAATAGAAATTTAAATAGAAATTAAATTAAATAGAAATACTTTAATAACTACCATTTCTGTCCTTTAGTGTGACGTAATGTCCTGTGGTGTGACATAATGTCTTATGGTGTGACACACATAAAAGAACCACAGATTAGTTTTTATCTCAAAATATCTTAAAAAAAAAAAAGCTGAGTATTGCAATAGGGGAGATAGAAATATCACTAATCTTAAAATGATGTAATTTTCAGCAGTTTTGAATGGATGACAGCAAAGTTTGTCTTGTTGTGAAAGTTTGTCTTGAAATTGTCCAATAAGTCATAGTGATAATAATAATCATGTTAATAATAATTTCATATTAAATAAATAACACTAAATTAAAAGAAATATCTAACAATGAATATAAATCTCTCTCATGACATATTTGTATATTATTAAGAGGTTTTTTTTTTCCTTAATTTTTGCTATGTCATACCATAGGACAAATTTATTGTACAGTTCAGTAAAAACAGTTTAAAAAACAATGAAAGAATTGACAGAAATAGTGACTCTTTATATTTTCTCAAAGATCAGACACTACATAAACATATGCATTTCTTCTTCAAAAATGTTTATTTTTATTTTTATTTTTATTTTTTACAAAAAAACTTTTTTTTACTGGCTATTTGTCAACTACAAACATATAAAACATAATATATGTTTTATATGAATGTGTGTGTTAGGGGTCGGCGCTGATATTTAGGATTTTTTTATGGTTATCGGTATTGGTCATGTTTAAAACTCATTTGCTGATAAAATTATTTAAAAGCTTTTAAAGAAAGTTTTGTCAGAGGCCTTGTTATTCTTAATTTTGACATATATTGGTTCAAAATATCGGTTATCAGTCTACTTGATCTGTAATTACACCTCTAATGTATGTATATATATAATTTTTCTATTATTTTATGATTTTAACAATAATAATATTAGAATTAATTATTATTAATTAGTATATTTTTATAGATTTCGCATGTTCAAGCTATTTATATAGCTATTTATATAATATCAAGCTAAAAAAAATCTTTCTTTTAAGCTAATCTTTATCTTCTTTGATAGAATAGAATAGATTAGAATAGAATAAAATAGAATAGAATAGTGACACCTGCCTTTTTTCCCTTTAAAGACTAAGAATTCAGCAAGCTTCCTGGAAAGGTCTTTAGTGACAGGAGATATTAAAGAGTCATCAGCAATGCGCGTTAGCAAGGCATGCCAGAAATAGCTCCCTTGACGCAGCGCTCTGAAGCTCGCCTTAGTTTCCATCCAGCTGAAACAGCACATTCATCCACAGAGAGATTGAGAGGACTCTCTTTAATGGTACAGATGGATACTACACACGCTTCTCAAGACTTCAAAGGCTTATATAACACTATAGCTCTCTTCCACACATAAAATGGATGTTTTTAGTCCTTGAAATGTCTTAGAGTGAGGGAAACAGATTGAAAATGGGCTGTATATGATGGACAGATGGTCGGTGTATGTCTAAGGATCACATTTAATACTATGTGAATGCGTGTCTGTGATTGTGTGTACAGATGGAGTGGCAGTGGGGTGGTTTGTCAGTTTGGCATGACATTATTCATAAGTCATTACACCAGGTTGCACTAATGCAGACACTACCATGGTCTATTAGTATTATAGCTTAAGCTAGTTTAAGTATAAATAACATTTAATAAATGTATTAAGCTTTGTATCTTTAAACAAAGATCAAAATTAAAAGCACAGAATTTTATTAACCATGATTTTTATTAATATATTCTGTCATAATAATATTTTTGTGATTGCTTTTTTTTATCCAAACTCTTTAATTGTAATTGAAGTAGCGTTGACAAGAAAATGAATGTAAATGAAATGTTAAACTGCACACTTGGCTTTGAAGGCTCTGATGGCCGCACACAATTAGCACTCATCACATACTTATCAAACAAAGAGAGCTTTTTATCACCCTCCTAAAGAGCTCTTATCAATTCTCGACTGTCGCTGTGTAAAGTCTTTATCATGACAATGCTGATAGCTGCTGCTTTCCATCTCCACACTTCTCTGAAATCTTCAGAACCTTCTCCTTTTGAGAAATTAACATATATTTAACATATATACTATCTTTTTTATTTTTTATTCTTCACAAACCTTTATGCGTATATACTGTGGAGGAGGAGAGTGGAGAGAGGTTATAGAGGACACTGGTGAGGTATCTGTAGGGGGAAGGATGGAGCCCTGACTGAGGGTGTGTGGGCCAGTCCTGCTGGGCTCCCTCTGTTGGGCCCCTTTGTCCCCATCTGGACTGTGTTTATCAGTCTCAGGGGTCAGTACACAGAGTCACAGTTCTCCTTCACCTTTCCATTCTCACAGATAGAGGTGAGACGCCAGCATCAGGGACCAAGCCTGTGGCTCATTTAGACATAAGAATAATACTGAACTTGTTTGTTTATTCTATATATTCATACAGTTGAAGTCAAAAGTTTACGTACAGCTTGCAGAATCTGCAAAATGTTAATTATTTTACCAAAATAAGAGGGATCATAGAAAAAAATGCATGTTATTTTGTATGTAGTACTGACCTGAATAAGATATTTCACATAAAAGACGTTTACATATAGTTCACAAGTGAAAATAATAGTTGAAGTTATAAAAATGACCTCATTCAAAAGTTTGATTCTTAATACTGTGTTGTTACCTGAATGATTCACAGCTGTTTTTTTTATTATTATTATTATTTTTTTTTTAGTGATAGTTCTGTCCACTGTTCTTCAGAAAAATCCTTCAGGTCTCACAAATTCTTTTGGTTTTCAGCATTTTTGTGTTTTTGAACCCTTTCCAACAGTGACTGTATGATTTTAAGATCCATCTTTTCACACTGAGGACAACTGAGAGACTCATATGCAACTATTACAAAAGGTTAAAACACTCACTGATGCTCCAGAAGGAAACACAAAGCATTAAGAGCCGGGGGGTGAAAACTTTTGGAATTTGAAGATCAGGGTAAATTTAACTTATTTTGTCTTCGGGGAAACATGTACGTATTTTCTGTAGTTTCTGAATGGCAGTACTAAAAAAAAGATATTTAGGCAAAATTAGAAAAATGTACACATCTTCATTCTGTTCAAAAGTTTTCACCCCCCGCTCTTAATGCACTGTGTTTCCTTCTGAAGCGTCAGTGAGCGTTTTAACCTTCTGTAATAGTTGCGTGAGTGTGAAAAGATGGATCTCAAAATCATACAGTCATTGTTAAAAAGGGTTCAAATACACAAAAATGCTGAAAAACCAAAGAATGTGTGGGACCTGAAGAATTTTTTTCTGAAGAACAGGACAAACAAGGGACTCGTGAACAACTGTCACTAAACCAAAAAAACACAGCTGTGGATCATTCAGGTAACAACACAGTATTAAGTAAGTATTAACGTAAGGTAGTAAGAACATCGTTAAAATAGTCCATGTGACATCAGTGGTTCAACCGTAATTATATGAAGCTACAGGAATACTTTTTGTGTGCAAAGAAAACAAAAATAATGACTTTGTTCAACAATCTCTTCTTTTCCATGTCAATCGTCGACATGTGTTTTATCTGCCTTATTTTATACTCACAGATTTTTTTTTCCACCGCTGGTTATGTACTGTAACTGAGAATATACATTTGTATTTTGTTCAGTATCCTATAGCAGAGCTTTTCTGGGGTGTTAAGTACTTGAGGCAAGACAGTGAGTCAGACACAGTTGTGTAATATCAGAGTTCAGAGGTTCAGGCAGACCCACATACCCCTTATCACTGCTTCAGTCAAACAGGACAGCGGTATCATGTTCATACAAATACACTTATGTTAAAAATATACATCCAGTACCTCAACATCCGCTTTCTTCCTTCAGTTCCCTTCCCTTTTACTCTCTCACCTAAATGTCTCTGACATTGCTTAATCCCTGTGCAGTGCGGTAAAAAATAAACCACTGATTCGATTAACTCTTTAAAGCAATTCAGGGAAAGTGTACCTGTAGTGTATGACTTTGTCTTAAAACCATCTCAATCAAGTCTGTGTTCTTATAAGTCAGTCTTATGAATATTTTCAAAACAACCCAGGCTTATGAAATACATGACTCTATATACATTTATGCAAAACCATAATTAGATATCTTACTGCGCATTTTGCGGCAGTTTCAAAGTGAAATGTCCAGAGAGTGGAGCTAAAACACACGTTCAATACATGACTGTGGCACTGGTACAAGCACACATTGCTGCGTTTTTATTACATTGCTTGAGGTACGTATTGCGGCTGTTCAAAATTCAAACATCCGGGTAGTGTCGCTAAAGATTAATGCTATTTTGTGTTGGAAATATCTCCCACACCAAACCCAACCCTAAACCTACCCAATAGTGTTAACAAATACAAAAGTGATATAAAAACACGATTGTTGATGCAGCCGTGCTATTTTAACTTCCTTATGCAGATTTGAGCTGTTTTGTCAAATCGTAGTTTCACGGGGTTCGTACCGGAGCTCTTCATCACTCAAGTGCAAGAAAACTCACGCATATGAAGCTGTATATGTGACCACAGCGTTCAAAAATATCACAAATAGCACAAGATGTTAAAATTGTTTTGAACTCATAACATAATATTCTGCAAGTAATTGTGTGAAAATTAGGCTTTATTAATAAAAAAAGGTTTTACTGCCTCTAGTGTTCATTTCAACTGGAAACTGCAGTGATTCATACATAAGGGTACGTTTTTTCAGTTTTGCAGAAATGTATATAGAGGCACGTATTTCCAATGAGCCTATGTTGGCAAAACCAGTACGTGTTTTATGAAACCCTGCAGAAACGTACAGACCAGTCTGTTCCTGATTGGGATGTCCAGACTGTCTGCTTCATTCCCCCCTGTGGCTCTCACTCCAGACACAAAGGATTTGTCTCACTTTTTCTAACAGCTTTTTGATACCCCTCCACACGCATGAATAAACTGATAGATGTGAGCCGAAGAACAGATTCTGAGACTGCGAGAGTGTGAACACTTTCATTGTAAATGAAAGGCAGCTTTTTGTTTTTTGCCTGAACCTTTATTCTAGACGCTTAACACTCGTAGTGTTCGTTTGCTTTCAAATAGTTTGTCTTCTTCCAAATCCACAACTAGTGCTAAAAGAGACACACTGTTAGCAAACGACCTCATTCGGCCTCCTGCTAAATGGGCCGTGACAAAGTAAGACTGGTACACTGTCATCACTACCCGGACTGGTATTGATTAGACCTAGGATGACTGACTAGTGACTGGTTGCTCTGTCTGGTTTGTCTGCGTGGCCTAAATTAACACAATTAAATGGAAGAATATGTATTTAGGGGCACTGAGGTTTTATCACTGAACATTAAAAGGTCAGTAAGATTTTTAAAAATGTGTTTAAGATGCCCCTAAAGCGCAAAAATTGTTTACTCCCATTGAGTGCTTGGCAAGTGCTAATTTGGAGCCTGAGTCTAACATTAGTTTGGCCCATTACTGCAAACAGAAATGCTGCTAGGGAAGAATTGTTGTCTGGTGGTTTATTCCTGAGTCAGGGCTTGCAGTCATCATTGTACCCTTCTCGCTCACATGCTGTAACAGACTCAGTTGATGTGTCTGTTTGTAATTGTGTGTAATTAGGATTATGAGAAACACTTACTCTCAATGGGAACGTAATTATGTGGAGGTTGGCCAGTGCTTGTAAACATCCGGTTGATGGTCAGATGTACTTAGAGTGTTTGCAGTTAGTTTGGTGCCATGTCACTCTATTTGGGGAGTTGAGACAAGCTCTTACGCAGATGGGATAAGCCCGAATCAGTGTCTAATCGTGGTGACTAGGTTAGGAAGTGTTTTACTGCAGCAGCAATTCTTCCTCGTCTGGCAGGTGGCACTTTGATTTAGTGTAGAGTCACATAATCAAACGCAGTACAAAAACGTTTAGCAGAATGTCTAAGCTGTGGTCACCTTTCACTTTCACTGTATGGAAAAGAGCAGATTGGACATTCTGCTAAATAGCCAATAAGTTAGTTTAAAAATGGTTCTTTTAAGAACTGTTTACTGAAAACTTCTTTGGGGAACCAAAAATGGTTCTTAAAGGGATAGTTCACCCAAAAATGAAAATTCTGTCATTGATTACTCACTATGATGTTATTTCAAACCTTGAATGTAGAGGTTGCGTTGCTGTCTAGTGTCAGAAAGCTCTCGGGTTTTATCAAAAATATCTTAATTTGTATTCCGAAGAAGAATGAAGGTCTTGAGGGTGAGTAATTAATGACAGAATTTCCATTTTTGGGTGAACTATCCCTTTAAATTGAAATGTTTATTTTTAAAAATGTAAAAAGGAAATGTTTTCAGAATTTTCATTTTTGATCTATTCCTTTAACAGCACTTTATCCTCCAAGTATAACCTTCAGCATGCATAATAATATACATAGGACTCAGACATCACAGATGGCCTCTGTTGTGTTTGCAGTTTTTGTGCTCCGTCCCCAGGTCATTTAGAACAGAAGGTATTATCTAAGGAAGAGAGAACAGAAGAAGGACAAAATGGGTACGAATAAAAACTAAAAAAAAAAAAAAAAAAAGAGAGAAGAAATGACATAACACTGGATGCTCCAAGGTTACCTCAGGTCAAATTAATACAAAGCATGATGGGTTTGTCAGGCTCCACGGAGAACAATCAATCATGGACGGTCCAATTTAGTAAAAACATAAAGGACGCTGGCCGTTTAATTTGGAGCCCTTCTTAGCTCATGCAGTACATCAGTCATCATGTTGTAGTATATGGCACCCCTGTGATTGTCTTTCAGTAATGAAATGACCTTTGTGACCCTGAAATGGCATCTGTGCACTACAGTCAGTGGAATTATGTATGATAATTAAATACCAAAATCATACTGTTTATTTTTGGTGAATGTGAGTAGTCCTGAGGCATTCTTAGAGGTGTATTCCTTCAAACGGCTACCCTGTGGGTACCTCCAAACATTTAAATGTCAGGATAGGTAACATCCGTCTCTCCCAAAGCCGTTTTGATATGTGAGTCTAATAAAATTGCAAATTGGTACATTTTGGAGGATTACATAACACTATTGGGAACAGGCAGGAGGGAGTCAGTCAGTCTAGGACAATGCTGGCGCTGCTAAAAACAGGCACTGATCTGAAATGTACTTTCACCTTCTGCTTTAATTGTCCTCTGCATAGTCCAGTTTCCACGAATGAGCAGCATGTGTCGCTCGCACAAGTGTTGGAGTGCTAACATTGTTCATTTTTCAGGAATTTCATTCTTTTAATAAGGCTTATTTTACTTTTTTCTTCACCATGATATCAGAACAGATGCTCCAGATCTGAGATCTAATCTCTAATTCAGAATGCAGATCATTCTTTGTTAAATTCAGAAATTAAAAACATGTTCTTCATGAGGAGGTGTTTTGAGGTCATTGGACCTCATTCAAGAAAACTCGCCTAAATATTAGTGCTGTCAATCGATTAAAAAAAATTAAGCTCACCTAACATTAAAGTTTTAAATATACTTTTATTTTACAATAATTTCACATTCAGTCTTCAAATTAATGTATAAACAACATGAAGACAGTTTATTTTTAATATTTGTTAAAAGGCACAATATGTACGTTTTCGCCGCTAGAGGGTGCATATTCAAAACAAACAAGAAACAAAGGCGTAGTTTGATGACGCCGTGAGTACGGAATCATGGGAGTTGTTGTCGTCATCCTCACAGCCGTGTTCATTGATGAACTAATGTATTATAGACTTATTAAAGTCACTATAGAATGAAGCAGGGTGGGCTTAAAGTCGTAGAAGCGAAATGAGGCCGCTGGAGTGATTACTAATGAAGAACGAGTGCGATACACGACTCGAAAGCAGTGGAGCTTTTATTATAACACAGTTGACCGGTTCCGCTTCCGCAAAAAAAGTAACTCTGTTTTATCATACTAGATGAATAAAATGCATAACATATTAAAGTGTCTTTGTGGTTTCTATGATTTCTACAAAATAAAACTAGAAAAGTCATTGGCAGGCGATGTATGACATGGTCTGTTACACTAGTTCAATTGCTTATTTCTCTGGATTTGAACATTCTTGGAAGCATTTGGGATAATGTAGGTACAGAAGTCAGCAAAATATATAACACTGTTCTAGTAGATTTAGCATATTTTATAAAAAAAATCTACATATTGTGCCTTTAATGCCATTTTTTTATGACTGAAGGTGAGTATCACTGATACCAATATTACTGATGTCTCTAGGAAACTGTTATTTGTTTTTCTATTTAACCATTCAGCATTACAGTAATTGAGAGCTATCAATTTTAACATTTCTCAGACCTGAAAAAAAAAACATTTCTAATTTAAAGGAGAAGTCCACTTCCAGAACAACAATTTACAAATAATTTACTCACCCCCTTGTCATCCAAGATGTTCATGTCTTTCTTTCTTCTGCTGTAAAGAAATTGTTTTTTGAGGAAAACATTTCAGCATTTTTCTCCATATAATGGACTGATATGGTGCCCCGATTTTGAACTTCCAAAATGCAGTTTAAATGCGGCTTCACACGACCCCAAATGCATTTGTAAACGAGCCCAGCTGAGGAAGAAGGGTCTTATCTAGCGTATCGATCGGTTATTTTAATAAAAATAATACAATTTATATACTTTTTAATGCCAAACGCTCGTGTTGTCTTACTCTGCCTGGACTGTTTTTGTTCCTGTTCATGACAGTTAGGGTATGGTGAAAAACTCCCATCTCATGTTCTCCCTCAACTTCAAAATCGTCCTATATCACTGTTTTACCTCTTATGTTAAGGGTGTTTGATCTTCTTTGCATGTTCACTTTGCAAAGACTGGGTTGGAACTTCTGCAATGATGTAGGATGATTTTGAAATGATTTTTGAAGTTGAGGGAGAAAATACAGTTTTTCGACATACCCTAACTGCCTTGAGCCAGAATACACAGAGTTCAAGGACTGTAAGGCAAGATGAGCGTTTGAGAATAAAGTATTTAAATTGCATTTTTTTAAATGTAAATAACCGATTGTTTTGCTAGATAAGACCCTTCTTCCTCGGCTGGGATTGTTTACAACCACATTTGGGATCGTTTGAAACTGCCTTTTGGAAGTTCAAAATCGGGGCACCATAGCTATAGTCCATTATATGGGGAAAAATGCTGAAATGTTTTCCTCAAAAAACACAATTTCTTTACGACTGAAGAAAGAAAGACATAAACATCATGGATGACAAGGGGGTAAGTAAATTATTTGTAAATTGTTGTGAAGTGGAGTTCACCTTTAAGTGAACATACACCAATTATTTTTATTGAAGTCATCAAACACTAAATACTAAATTAAATGTAGATGAACCCTTAAAGCTACAAAAATTGATTTCCTCTTTTTTCTTTTGTTCTTTGATTAATAGACATCACAGCAGTTGGGTTATTAGGTTATTTGGCTGCTATTACTTTAAGAGCTGCTGCTGCTGCTGAACATGACGTGGATCTGACACGCATGCTCGTAGTTTCATTCCTGCTTTAATATGAAATGATACAGGCTACAGCGCGTGCTACTGCATTTGTGCGTGCAATTAAAGTGCGCGTGCTGCGAGCACAGCGTAACGGCTGACAGGACAGGAAGATTCGTTTTTACAGACATATAGCCTGACAACATCTCATCTGACCACAGTTTACTGTTGTTTCACTTGAAGATCCTCGTCATCAGTACCCTTCCCACATTCGTTTGACTAGCGCCTTTGACATATTCATGAATTCAAAAGTTTACATCAGAACACTACTGAACACTTACTACTGATTTGCACAAAAATGTGATCTTTTTGTGTTTCATGAGGTATGTGTGGAATGAATTTTAATGTATTTATGAATGAATTAAAAGATGCAAACAACAAAAAAGTAAGGATTATGTTATTGACCCAGAAGCAATGATCATCTTGAAGCCATTTACAGTCGTTATTATTTCATAATGTAAGAAATTCTGAGGCTCAGCGTCAGTTCTACTTATTGTTCACACACCGATAAACCCCTCTCTGCGTATTCTCACATTTACCTCCCACTGCTGCTGACTATTGTGTGTTTTTTCCAGCTTGGCTTCCTGTCACCATGGAGACACCTCAATGCCACAATGCCTCTGTCTCATTACGGATTCTTCCCAAACGTCCTGGAAGTGATGTCTGGTCTTGCCTGACAATGTGAGTGTGTGATAGAGAGCAAGATAGAGGGATAAACTAAGCTAAGGAGAGAGCATTCAATCAATTCTGGATTATCGAGCAGTGCCGGTACTAGGTATTAGCAAAATCAATGATTTCCCCAACATGCACACGTTGCTGACTGGATTGTTTGTTAACTTTTCTTTTCAGTAAAATTCTTTGCTTTCATGACAACGTGTGACCTAGTTCAGTAAACCCCCCCGTTTTGCAAAATCTGCATAATGGGTCGACCCAGCCTGCTTTTCTGAATAAAACTACTGTGTATCTGAAACTGTTTCATCTGCCACTGGACAATACTCTCAGTCAGTGGTTCACATGCCTGATTCACATGCTGGCATGTGAGCTGATCTGGAACCAGTTTAGTTGTTTGCTTTACAAAAAAAGAAGGCAACAGAACAGGCCAATTTTAATGCAGACTTATTTAAGTCTGCGTGAATCTTGTCTGGATTGACACAGTAGGCTGGAATAAATATTGTAGCCATGCTAGTTGTGCTGTTTCAATGACAGATACTGTATATACTGTATATAGTAAATAGCTCAGTTTACTTGAATTTGGTCTTTACAGAACTTGAGAACTTTAAAGCCCCTAAAAATAATAAAAAGATCAAATGTTTTGCGTGAAAATACATGCCTAAAAATAAGGATCTGGCAACTAAAATGTTGTTCGCACTAAGAAAAAATGGTTCTTTTTATGAACTGTTTGCTGAAAGGTCCTTTGGGGAACTCAAAATGGTTCTTCTGTGGCATGTGAAAACCCTCTTTATTTTTAAGAGTGTAGTTTGTATTGGCATCACTGCTCCCCCTGTGGTGGTGTTCTGCTACTGCACCGTTCTGCATCACTACTGATGATGTCATACTCTTGTGTCCTTCCCTCTTCTTGTTTGTTTACATTTGCTTCCAGATTGTTTTCTCCTATTACAGTGTCATAAATGACTGATATGTTAAATCAGCAATCACTTTTTCTCCTCTTTTGCCAGACGTTGTGTTATTGGTTCTTTGTTTCTGTAAATCAGTATTGTTAACAAGTTGACTTTAGGTATGGTGTGCACTATTACATGAAATGTGATGTTTTGACAAATATGCTATGATATAAATGATGATTTTAGGCAGATGTGTTGTAATCCAGGTGGGATTGTGTTCAGACCTCCTGGAGAAAGCGTCTGTGGCGCAGCTGAGGGCCAATGGCGCAGGACTAATCCTGGTTGTCTTAGCAACCGACCAGCTGCTGCCTGTCTCCTGCCATAAAAGCTGTTCAGACTCTGATTTTTCTGTTTGACTTTTGTACTAATCGTCTTTTCATATTCATCACACATATATACTTTATGCCCTCATTCTTGCACATCTGTGTTTCTGGAGAGCTAATTTGAGCGCAGCTGTGACTCTTTTGATAGAAGCTGGGACTGGGACGTGATAATATTCTGCAACAGAAATAAGTCTGATTTTCCCAAACCCCTCAGAAAAGCTCTGTTTCTGAGTAAAATTAGTTTGTTAGGGCCTGAGCACCGGTGGACCCTACTGGAATTAATCAGATTATTCTTCTTCTCCAAAATGAAAGATATGAAGTCTAAACTCAACAGGAAGTCTGTTATTTTAAATGTTCTTGGCAAGTTTTGTGCCGTTTTTGCCATTTTCAGGTGTTGTGTTTAAATGAACTCCTCCTAGAGATTTAAACAGATCCAAACCAAATTTGGTCAGTCTAATCTAAAGCCCTCTGTAATGTTAAATTGTGAAGATCTTGAGTTTTCGTTGAAGGGCGTGTCCGTGGCGGCCTGACAAACTTCAGTGTTTCCCCATTAAAAAGGAAGTTGTTATAATTCAGGCATACAATGTCCGACCTGCACTAAAATTTACATATTTGATAAGAGTTCTGTCCTGAACACATGCCCATGACTGTATTCATTTATAGCCATAGCGCCACCTGCTGGCAGCAGTTAGTGGTATGGGGAGTGTCACTATTTAGAGTCCTAGCCTTAGACGAGACGAGAGAACAGTTGATTTATGTACTTTATGTTACACTGCTGCCACACAGATCTAATATAAACGTGATTTCTTTCCTAGCCGTTTCCTTCACAGACATAACCAACTGTTTTTATAACTCAGGTGTGTTTTTAACATAAACTTGTGTGTATTTGACAGTTTAGGCGCAATAAGACATGAAAGAGAACTTAGTTCAGTACTCACATGCCTTCATGAGTACTCACATATATATATGGCAGTGAGTATTTGCACTAAGTGTATATACATTACACTAAGTCAGGGTGTCAAGCTCAGTTCCTGGAGGGCCGCAGCCCTGCAGAGTTTTGTTCCAACCTTGCTCCAACATACATACTATGCAGTTTTCAATTAAGCCTGAAGGACTTAATTAATTGGATCAGGTGTGTTTAATTAGGCTTGCATCTAAACTCTGCAGGGCTGTGGCCCTCCAGGACCGGAGTTTGACACCCCTGCATTAAGTGCAAATAGCTATAGATTCTGGTAAAATAGCAGGATTTTCTGCTATTTATAATGCTTCTGGCAAATAGAGGCAATTATCTGCACCTCAGTATTGTAGTAGCTACATTATAAAACAGTATGCAGTAATAACATATTGAGTGTAAATTATAGTTTTAATTCAAATTATTAAATGGATGCCACCTTATTGGACAATAAAGCCCTCCCTACACCTACCCTAACCGATACTTTATTTTCAACTTTTCCATTATTTCCTTCATTTTTATTGAATAATATATAATAATGGATGAGAAAATAAAACAACATTACAAAGTATAACATTAAAACGTGTATAAATCACTCGTTTTTCTAAAGAAACACGATTGTTTGCGTCTCTCTCACCTCCCCTGAGCCCACTGAGTTTTAACAGGCCCCCTAAGGCATGCGATGAGTTTGGTGGGGGGTAATTGGAAAATGAATGGAGAAAAGTCACATGAGAGGAGGTAATGCCTCCATCGCGATTTGATTGGATGTGACTGATTATGTTCGGCTGTGATTGGTTCATGCGATAAATCCCATTTCTTGTGTTCGTTCGCGTTCTGCGTTTGCGAATCAGTCCGAACAAGCAATATAACGGTGTTAATGGGAAGACTAATTTAAAAATGTAAGTAAACAACAACTTGTAATGTCAAAACAAGACTTAAAATGGCCTGAAAACATGATCTGTGGGAGTTTTTAGTGAGTAATCAGCTTGGTGAAATTTAAAGTAAACCTCTGTCTGTGACTAATATTTACCGAGCTTTGATGACTGAAAATCCGAAAAATTTAAAAATAGTTAAAAGTCAACTATTAAAATGAATAGCTGAACAGAAGTTCACAAATAAAATATATAAGGGGGGAGGCATGTAAAGATATCATGGTGTGTAACCTCATGTGTTGTTTTTGCAGCTGTGTTCCTTGTCTTTCTTTGATGTAATATTCAGCATATATTTCCACCTTCACATGCTCTACATTTCTCCTAAGGCCTCAACACAAGAATCCATTTTTCTCTTCCTCGACTCCTGTTCCCCAAGATGGCCGTATATGCATGTTTGTATGAGAGAGAGAGAGATTTGCAGCCTGCAGTCACTGCATCCGTCTCTCCGATGCCCTGGCTGAGACGAGTAGATGTGGGTTGCATACTAACAGACGCCTGCTTGACAAACCAGAGTCCGGGTTAAGACCGCTTGACGTGTGAGGAGCTCTCAAAGCCCGGCAGTCATTTTGAAGACGGTGGCAGATGTGGGCGGTTATGCATGTATTCTGAAAGCCCGTCTGTGTGTAGTCCGTTAAGACCGGCGAAGTTACATAACAAGGTTTTCATCAGCGCGGCAATAAACAGCTGAGTGGAAGGAGGAAAGTGTGTGTGTGTGTGTGTGTGTATGTGTTTGCAGAAGGGGATGGAGGGGGGTTGAGTTGAGCTTGCAGTGCGATGGATGGAGAGGGTGCTTGTCTTGCAGAGGGTGGGGGTGGTCAAACAATCTGGGACAGACAGCCCATGTGATCGTCGCCATGGTGACAGGACGAGCTCAAAGGCGAGTGTAGTTGCTCACAGCGTTTAGTTGCATATGAGTGCGTTTGTTCGTGTGCAGTAATATTCGTTTTTCTGATGTTGATAAAAAAGGCTAACTCAGTGTGTGTGTGTTAAGTAGCTTCACAGGATTAAAAGCCTATTCAAAAACCCCTTTCTGTGAAGCTGGACTTTAATCACTGCCAGGCATTTTGGCTAGTTTGCACTTTCGTTTGGAGAGACATCTTGAAATGTGGAACTGAAGAGGATGTACGCTGCAAAATTCTGCTTTAAATGTACTGTGAAAAACAGTGTGAAATAGAGTTGGATGACTCAGGATTTTTCACAGCTCTGCAATATGGTTTGGACCGCAGTGTTAGATCAGTCCTCTCATAAGACCCAGCATGTCTCATAAATCAATTGATGATTTGATGTGAAAGGCAGCTGAGAGGAAAAAATGGGCGCTTCAAAAACAAAACATCTAATATAACAAAATATCTGTGATATATATACACTACTGTTCAAAATTTGGGGTCAGTAAGATTTCCTTTTTAAAAAATGAATGCTTTTATTCAGCAAGGATGCATTAAATGGTTTAAAGGTGACATTAATGTTACAGAAAGATTACTGTTTTAAATAAGCACTGTTCTTTTAAACGTTCCTTTTATCAAAGAATGCTGAAAAAAGAATATGAAGAATTATTATTGCAAAAATATTAAGCTTTTCAATATTTGTTACTTTGTATGTCTACACAAAGTGGAATGACAATAAATCTCACTTAAATTGAATATTGTTAAATATTGTTAGCAGCAAATCAGCATATTAGAATGACTTCTGAATTTTTAAAATGTATTCAGATAGAAAACTTTTAATTTTAAATGATAATAATAATTTGCAATATTACTGCTTTTACTGTTTTTGGGTAAGCATAAGAGACTTTTAAAAAATTAAATAAATAAAACCCCAAACTTTTGAATGGTAGCGTATTTTATATGAATACACCCCAACTTTTTAATAGCCATCAGTGTTAATTGGTTTAATGGGTTAGTATAGCTAATGAGAATCCTTGGCCCACTGAGTCAAACTCGGATACTAAAACAAGTACAGTGTTCAGATTTTTAAAATAAGGCATTTTTATATCATGTCCACTCAGATCACTGCCATACCTTATCTGGTTTGCTGTGGATCAGTTATTGTTATCATTGCTCTATCTGCCCTTCCACGTCAGTGGCAAGCCAGACTGTCAATGAGATCTATGTATTAGGACAATCCCATGTAGCATGTACACAGTGAGTTTTGTGGGATTTCAACTCCCTCTGCTGGTGAGATTGGCTTTCAACAGATTATAAATAGTCACAAGTGACTGATAACAGGTCCTGAACAAGAAGATATACAGGTGGAATAATAATTACCATAAAACATAAATTACCATAAAACAGGGGATCTGAAAATGGGTGGTGCTGTTTTTCTTCCTTTTTACTTTATTTTATTTTATTATTTTTTTTTTCCTAACTCTGTAGACTACCAGTCAAGGTTTTGAACAGCAAGATTTTTAATGTTTTTTAAAAAATTCTTTTTTGCTGACGAAGCCCGCATTTATTTGATCCAAAATAGAGCAAAATCAGTAATATTGAGAATTTTTTTTTTACTATTTAAAATAACTGCTTTCTGTTTTAATATATTTTAAAATTTAATTTCTTCCTGTAATCAAAGCCAAATGTTCAGCATCATTACTCCTGTCTTCAGTGTAACATCAGAAATCATGTCAGTTTTTTTTTTAAGAAATTATAGAAATTAATTACTTTTGTTTAGCAAGGATGCTTTTAATTGATTAAAAGTGATAATAAAGACATTTATAATGTTACAAAAGGTTTCTATTTCAGATAAATGCTGTTCTTCTTAACTTTTTATGTTCTAATGTTTTTAGCAGTAAATTAGAATATTAGAATGATTTCTGAGAATTATGTGAAAAGTAATAAAAGTACTAAAGTAATGACACTAAAAATTCAGCTGTGAAATCATAGGAATAAAATAGATTTTAAAATATATTCAAATAGAAGACAGTGATTTTAAATGGTAAAAATATTTCAAAATTTTTCCTGTACTTTGGATCAAATAAATGCAGGCGTGTTGAGCAGAAGAGAGTTCTTTAAAAAAACATTCAAAATCTTACTGTTCAAAAACTTTTGTGTGGTAGTGTGTATATACATTCTACCATTTGAACTTTCCCAAAATAGAAAACACTGACTTCATGTTAAGAAGGATCATGTGCAACATTAAATTTAAAATTTCAAAATTAGAATTTCACATTGTCACATGACCCTTTTTGTCATACTGCTGGGGTTTACTACATGGCCACACCACGGCATGAAAACATTGTAGAAAAGTGGCAGCCCATTTTTCTGGGAAAAGTGCTATATTTGCCTTTCTGTTTAAAATATCATAGCCTAGTCTCAACTAATGCTCTCTGTCCTTGTTTTGAGTGTTGCAGGTTGGTAGATCGATTGAGGAGTGAGGACTCCAGACAGTTATAGAGCAAATTGAATTTGCTTTGTTTTCTGCTATGAGAGACCAAAACAACCTGTTCTTTTCAAGGACATCTGTGAATTGACAATTAGGCTTTATTCACCTTACTTATTGCTGCTTAGAACTATTTTTATGTCTGAAAGCTGTGACAACATACATATTTAAGGAAATATTTATTCTGTGGACCAAGAGCTTAATAATAATAATAATAATAATAAAAATTGTTATAAAAACAGGATTACATTTTACAAAATTATTTAGACATAATACCTCTGAGAATTGTATATTAATAATGTGCAGCATTAATTTCAAATTGTAAAAATGTAGCCATTCCTCACAAAAAAACATTCAAATGTCCTTTATAAACATTTATGTCCATTAGCAGCTGTTAACTGCCATGTTGTAGTGAATGTCCTCTCCATCTGCTCATTTTGCAGATAATTCATCATGAAGAGCCCTGCTGCAGGTCTGAGTGGTCATCAGGGATCCCTCTCACTCCTTCTTCCCAAACCCCACACAAGCAGCTCGCTCGAGGGAGGTGTGGGGCGAAAACCACTTCTAATTTTCGAGGAGCACTGCTTTGGTTGTCTGCTTGGACTTGACCCGTCAGTCTCCTGAGCATGAGTCTCACCATCACCTGGTTGGCCCACGCGATGCCCAATGCAGGAAGTACCTTACTGCCCACCAGCCTGCGTATGATACGTTTTAAACGGCTTATTATTAAGTGTCAGAAGCTCAAAATATGATGAGATGAGCTGAGCTTTTATACAGTGACAAGAACTAGTATTTAACCCATTGGAATTGGTTAGTGTTCTGCATTAATTGGTCATAAAGTGTAATTTGATCTCTATCAAATTCCTAAGTATAGAAAAGCATAATAAGCTTAAGGCAATGTGAATATTGGGATGTGTTCAATAAAAAACACAAAAGATTAGAGTTGTTTATGTGTCGTTTGCTTAAGCACATTGTGTTTTTCTATACTCTGAAATTTGATGAAGATCAGATGCCATTTCAATAATGTAGAAAATCAATGGGTTCACATTTTTTCTCGCCACCCCATGTGGGCCATTTTTCTGCTGGCTAAACTGACACAGAAACACTCACCCATAGTCGCACCTTCCTGGATTTGGTCCATCCACAACATCTGTAACCTGGAGCAGAGAAATAAGAGCAATTTCTATGTTATTTAAAGGGATAGTTCACCCAAAAATGAAAATTCTTTCAAACTTGTAAAACCTTCATTCATCTTCAGAACACAAATTAAGGTATTTCTGAATCCAAGAAAATCCAAGAGCTTTCTAACCCTGCATAGACAGCAACGCAATTACCACGTTCAAGGGCCAGAAAGGTTGTGGTACTTGAATTTGCGTTGAAGACTGACACAGAAGAGAAGAAATTGTTGAATAAAGTTGTTATTTTTGTTTTCTTTGCACACAGAAAGTATTCTCATAGCTTCATAAATTTACGGTTGAACCACTGATGTCACATGGACTATTTTAACGATGTTCTTGCTACCTTTCTGGGCCTTGAACGTGTCAGTTGTGTTGCTGTCTATGCAGGGTCAGAAAGCTCTCGGATTTCATCAAAAATATCTTAATTTGTCTTCCGAAGATGAATGAAGGTCTTACGGGTTTGAAACAACATTAGGGTGAGTAATTAATGACAGATTTTTTATTTGGAGAACTATCCCTTTAAATTCAAATGATAAGATCTATAGCGTTTGCAGAGCATATTAAATAGTATTTCTGGTTAGGTGTTAGAAATGAGATGCTAGTCTAACCTGGTTGACGCAGACTACAGGTGCACCATATTCATGACTCAGGCGGTGAAGTCTGTTGGAAAAGGCCAGCAGGTGACGTGACCTCTCTATAGCCTCATCTGCCTGGAACTCACTGCGAAACAGAGCCGCCACAGAGTCCACCACCAGCAGTCTGACCAGCCCTCGCTTCAACAGCACGGGTACACGCTGAGACACGCACGCCTGCAGAGCCTCCTGCTCACATATCAACCAGCATTATGAGCTTTCTGATGGTTATGAACTTAATAAGAGGAGTGTTTGCCAGTCTTACCAGATCAGCTGCATGCTCAATGTAGATGTTGTCGCTAAAACGCCGACTGCGGATCAGAGCTGGTGGCAGATCTGGTCTGAGGCGGGGCTGCTGGGTAATAAGTTGCCTTAGTCGTTTGATGGGGAAGGAATCCTCAGTGCAAATATAAACAGCTCCTGTTAAATTATCATATAAAATGTGATTAAAAAGGATAGTTTACTCACCCTCAAGCCTCATATATAGGTATATATGACTTTCTTCTTTCAGACAAATACAATCATAGTTATACAAAAAAAAAAGTCCTGGCTCTTCCAGGCTTTATAATAGCAGTGAATGGGTGTTGAGATTTTGAATCCCAAAAAAGAGCATCCATCCATCATAAAAAAGTACTCCACACGGCTCCTGAGGTTAATAAAGGCCTCCTGAAAGGAATCAATGCGTTTGTGTCAGAAAAATATTTGTATTTAAAACTTTATAAACCACAATCTCTAGCTTCCACTAACTGTCCTACATCCTTCGTCATCGCTGGATGACAACAGTTAGCGGAAGCTAGAGATTACGGTTTAATAACTTTTAAATACGGATATTTTTCTTATACAGACACATCAATTCACTTCAGAAGGCATTTATTAACCCTCCAGAGCCATGTGGAGTACTATTTATGATGGATGGATGCACTTTATTGGACTTCAAAATCTCAACACTCATTCACTGCCATTATAAAGCTTGGAAGAGCCTGGACATTTTCTTAATATAACTCTGACTGCATTTGTCCGAAATAAGAAAGTCATATACATCTAGGATGGCTTGAGGGTGAGTAAATCATGGGGTAATTTTCATTTTTGGGTGAACTATCCCTTTAAAACAGCAGTCCAGTGGAAATTTGAAAAAAATATTACTTTCTTCTCAACTCTTCTTCTACCCCAGTAATCTCACGTTGCCAGTTTCAAAAGAGATTTTAAACTCTACTCAAAGCTTTTCTGAAGGCTTTTCTGAGGCTCGTTGGGGGACCTCCGAAAACTTCCAAGGGGGCCTTAATTGCTAATGTCCCTTTACCTGAATTCAGTCCTCCGTTTTCTTGAGGATACTGGACAGATAGGCAAAGCTGCAAACAAAACTGCGTTTTTCCAGCAGCACTCTCGCCTGCCAGCTCTGTTATTCCTCGTAACGGGAGACCACCACGCATCAGACCGTCCAGAATGGGGCAGGCAAAAGAGAGCCTGTGTCCTGCTTCCAAAACAGGACATTCTCCCTGGAAAAGCTGTAAAGCTGAGAGTACATTAAAACATTAGTTTGGCTTCAAAATAGCTGATTTTCACAAAATGATTTCATTTATTTAAAATGAATGAATTAAATGAATGAAAAGTGGTACTTTAGTGGTTGAAATCAACCAAGCCCACCTGTAACCGGCTTGGACTTGCGGACAGTAGCCGCTACAGCATAATGCAGGCGCTGAACATCAGCCTTTGACAAGCGCGTCAGTCTCTGTAAATCTGGACCAGAGACACAGAGGATCTCCTTGGCTGATCTAAAATTGGCTGAACAACAAATTAAAATAACATTAAGCGAGAAGCGAATTAAACTTAAATCTAAGTGTACTCCAGGTGGATTCCTTGCCAACCTTTTTTAACAGCAGTAATAATCCTTGGATTCAGATCAAGCTGTTCCCACTCCATCACCTCTTGTGAATCTCCATTTAAACTGTGTATAGTTAATAAAATAACGTTTGATTGTTATTTTAACTTACTAAAACTATCTGCACACATTTGAACTGTGCAACATTTACTTCCCGGTCAGCATGTCATAAACTCTGTCAAAATCAAAGTCTTGTTTTATTATTTTTAACCTAGCGGTGTTTATAGAAGAACAGACAAGCGATTACAAATATAACGAACAATATTTTATTTTATCAAGCCAAAAAGAAAAGGACTGCGATAGCGTATCGGCTAACAACACACTCCCTTCGTATTATCGCGCTTTAAGATCGGGTTCTCCACCGGACCAGTGCACTATCAAAATGGGGCTGTTATGAATATAAGTGTTTCTTTAAATCGAATAACTAGGATTATAATAAAGATACATTTATCATTAATATTTCTTGAAGGCTGTGGTCTAACGTAAAGGACTCATATTAGTTAAATAAACTAAACAAAATATCTAAAAGAAGAACTGTGGCATACCGGCCACCCCTCTATATTCAGTTTTTAGAGCAGCCCGCAATGTTGTATAGCAGTTGGGTAGAAAGTCACAACAGTAATTTGCTATGAATCAAGTGAAATGTTTTACTGTAAAAATGAATTTAGTGCTTTTAAACATGTTGCTTAATGAATGCTTAATTAGTTTGTGAAACCTGAGAATAAATAGGACTGAAGGATACTGGATACTGCTTGATAGTGTTTGATTTTAAGTCAAGTCTTTCTTCCTTTGACTGGTGAGTGGTTTGCTATTGAAGGCTAGCGTTGATGTCTTTCATTTATGCGCGTCTTTATGATATTAAATAAAGAATAAAACGATAAAATGGGCTGTTTGTATTATGTTTACATTTGTATCACAGGTCTTATGCAAGCTAGATTTTCATTTGGTAGCATATGTGCACATATCAAAATATTAGCTTAGCAAGGTGTGTAGACACTAGAAATATATAATAGAGATATTTCTAATATAAAATAAAATAAATACGTAAACGACAATAAAGTGGCTCAAGAGGGTATTTTGTGGAGAAGTGAACGGTGTGTTATGTAGCGAAGCGGAAGATCAGAGACGTTTGTAAACCGGCGACCCGGGTTCAATTCCCGGTCTGGACGTAGTGTATAGGTTACTGTACCACTCACGATATATTGTAAGTTTCAGTTAGGTTTTATTAAGTATCTTATTGTAATATCTGAATAATAATTAACTGACGTTACCAAATAGATGATGTGTTTAGTCAAATGTTTCTTGTTCAGTAATGGTGCTCACGTTCATCTTTCTCAGGTCTGAATCTATCTGCCAGTATGAGTCGTCAGTGTAAGAACTGTGGTGGAGCAGACATCGACACAGACCCAGCCCGGGGGAGTGCGGTCTGCACGGCCTGTGGTTCGGTTCTGGAGGATAATATAATCGTATCTGAGGTTCAGTTTGTGGAAAACAGTGGAGGGGTGTCTTCAGCTGTTGGCCAGTTCGTATCTGCTGATGGTAAGAGCTATTCAGTTGAACCTAAACACAGTTGGGACCGGCGTCATTTACCTTTTAAGGGCCAACAATGGCAATGTTTTTGAAGTTTTTTGGGTAACACTTTACTTTAAGGTGTCCTTGTTACACATGCTACATGTACCTACTGTTATAATAACAAGTAATTATGCATAATAACCCTAAGTAACCCTAAGCCAAACCCTTGTAGTACTTGTAGTTATTTAATATTACTCAGTACTTAAATGTATAATTACACTGTAACACGAACACCTTAAAATCAAGTGTAACTTTAATTTTTTTTTTGTCTGTAGTTAACAGTAACACTTCACAATAAGGTTTATTGTGACATTAGTTAACTACATTAGTTAACATGAACTAAGAATGAACATACTTCAAATGCAGTACTTCTACAGCATTTATTAATCTTAGCTGTTAATTTCAGCATTTACTAATGCTTAATTCAAATTACAAGTTGTTTAACATTAGCTAATGCACTGTAAATTAACAAGAACAAACTATGAACAACTGTATTTTTTATGCACACTCATAAATTTTAGTCCTAATAATTTATAAAATTGGTCTTTTTTATTAAATGGACAAATCCAAAAGAACAACAGTTGAATTAGAATAACCACAAAAAGAGCAACTGGAGAAAATATTTTTAATTTTTTCATGTAATGGTTTCCAGGTTGGTACTAGGTTGTTAGTTCCAGCGTAGTAAATTATTTGATTAAAAATTAATTCATGTTTCTAAATATAAGTGTGAGATGAGATAGCAATTTGGTTTAGCACGCATTTGGACTTAATCAGGTATTAATGTACACTACCAGTCAAACGTTTTTAAACTTAAAGTCTCTGCTCACCAAGCCTGCATTTATTTGATCAAAAGTACAGCAAAACAGTACAATAAAAAAAAATTAAATTAAATTAAATTAAATAATAAAAAAAATAATTATATATATATATATATATATATATATATATATATTCAAAATAACTTTTCTGTTTTAATATTTTTAAAATGTAATTTATTCCTGTGATCAAAGCTAAATTTTCAGCATCAATACTCCAGTCTTCACTGTCACATGATCCTTCAGAAATCATTCTAATATACTGATTTGCTGTTCCAGAAACATTTTTATTATTATCAATATTTAAAACAGTTGTGTGCATTTTTATTTATCTGAAATGTAAAGCTTTTGTAACAAAAGCTGGAGTCAGTATAATTTTAAAGTAAATAAAAGTCTATAATTATAAAGTAAATAGTTTAAATTGATCAGAAGTGATAAAAAGACATTTATAATATTACAAAAGATTTCTATTTCAGATAAATGCTGTTCTTCTGAACTTACTATTCATCAAAGAAACCTGGAAATAAAAAAAACAGCTCAGCGGTTTTCAACAATGTTTTTTGAGCAGCAAATCTGAATATTAGAATGATTTCTGAAGGATCATGTGACTGAAATAATGATGCTAAAAATTCAGCTTTGAAATCACAGAAATAAAATTACATTTTAAAATATATTCAAATAGAACTCTTATTTTAAAAAAGTAAAAATATTTACTGTTTTTGCTGTACTTCAGATCAAACAAATGCAGACTTGGTGAGCAGAAGAGACTTCTTTAAAAAAAACAAAAAAACATTAAAAATCTTACTGTTCAAAAACTTTTGATTGGTAGCGTACAGTTTTTGTTGATGTTGTTGTTTGTTAAAGAAAAACTGCAACTTATCTTGACAGTTAATGATCACAATGCATTTTATTTGCAAAAGCAGTATGCCAGGACTGGACAAATACATTACACCCTCAGTTTGAAAGGGCTTGATTTTTCCACCTGGGACCATCATGTTATTTACCAAATCTCATTGCACCTTCCTCAGCATGACAATGGTCCATGGTTATCCTAGAAAAGAATGTGTGGTTTCAGTTTTAGAATACATTAACTTGGAAAATCTGACAAATTGTAAACAAATTGCTTACATTTACTGTTGTATCATTACGTTACCTAAATGTACATGATTTAGCAATAGAAAATTACCTTTTATTATTCCTTTATGAATACTGGAACCATAACGGCTTCTGCTACCAGGGAAGAACAGGGTCCCTCTCAATTTGTCATATGATGGTTTTACCGTTAAAAGCTTATTATTAGACAGAATATGCCCATCGTTGACTTCTTTTTGCTGTTGTGTATGCAACAAGTTCTTTGGATTATAGTCCTCATCTTCATGCATGAAACTGTTGTGCTTATCTGCTATATGTAAAAGACCTACTTTTTCCAATCCATACTCTTGAAATGGCTGAGCACTGCTTTCAATGGTAAGCTTGTTCTTATATTTCAAGTCAAATGTGGGACGTATGTAACTTTCCAAATGTTTGTTTTTGCTTGCTTCAGCTGTGTTAGAAATAATATTTTCGGTGTAGAGAGAAGAATCTTTTGTAGACGGATTGTTAACCAGTTCATTAAAATGATCTGGAAAGTGTTGAAAACCACTGTCAGGAGTGTATTCGTCCATGTATTCTCTCAGGAAAAGCTGGTCAGTCACTTCATTGCTTTTTGGATTGTAGTTTGTTGCATGACTGATGGCAATGAGAGATTGTAAAATAGAAGGCAAGGTTTCATTTACGACATGCGATGCAGTTTTTGATCCCCTGTAGAAAGCTAAAGCAGAACTGTCGTCACCAATCATGACAGAATTGTCCTGATTTTGACCACTCCTTATAGGAGTTTTCTGCGGGACGCCAACAAGGAAATTTCTGTAGTCTTCAAAAGAGTTTTGCTGCACTGCACGTGTCATAGATGGATTAGAGTTGTGTTTAATAATTGCTTCAGGGTTAAACTGCACACCAGGTTTCTTGAAGAGTTGGGTTGGTCTGTGTGGATAGGGAATATTGCTGGTGTGGTGATTGTCCTCTGATGTCGTTCTGCCCTGATTTAGTGAGGGATATGCAGAGTGTGGAAGTCCTCTTTGCAGAAACTGTGACTCATAAGGAAGTTTAGGCCATGGTTTAGGGTCAAAAACAGAGGCTGTCTGAGAGCTGATAAGGTTTCCTTGTAGTCCTTATATAGGTTATACAGAGATATATACAGAAAAAATGAATTAAAGCAATTTTGAATTAAATTAAATTCTTTTGATTGATTGTCATGTAATATAAAGTGTTAGTACTGTATTAGTACTAACCTTTTATACCTGTAGTGTCTGTAACTTTGACTGTACCAAAGCCAGGTCCTTCAAACAATCTGGATGTAAAAACCTTTTTAACAGAGTCGAGTGGGTAGAAACATCTCACAGTGAGCCTGAAATTAGGAGTGGGGAAAAAAGGAGCTGATAACATCATATTTAATTCAATTTTCACATATTTACTAGTTTCATATTTTGACAAATACCTAAATTTTGATTCCCTTGTAATGGCTGATTCCTGGTCAATTATGGCACCTCCATCAGAAATGACCTCATTTTCGTACACAATGTAGCCGTCACCCAACTACACAAGGATGCAGATTACATATCTATCAGTGAATAGATATATACTACTGTTTTAAAGTTTTAGGTCGATAAGCTTTTTTATAATATCATTACAATTTAAAATAAGTTTTTTATTTTAATATACTTTAAAATGTATTTTTTTCCTGTGAAGCAAAGCTGAATTTTCAGCATCATTACTCCAGTCTTCAGGGTCACATGATCCTTCAGAAATCATTCTAATATGCTTTACATTATAACATTGAAAACAGTTGTGCTGCTTAATATTTTTGGGACATGTGATACTTTTTTCTGGATACTTTGAATAAAAAGTTCATTCAAAATATCAATTTTGTGTTACAATATACACTGCCATTCAAAAGTTTGGGGTTAATATATATTTTTTTTTTCTTTTTTTTTTTTTTTTTTAAAGAAATTAATATCTTTATTCAGCAAGTATGTGTTAAATGGATAAAAAGTGATACTACGGACTTACATTGTTAGAAAAGTTTTCTTTTTTAAATAAATTATGTTTATTTTAAATAAACAATGTCATACTATGTTATATTCTTTTTAACGTTTTATTCATTAAAGAATCATGAAAAAAGTATCACTGGTTCCAAAAACACTGACAATAAATCAGCATATTAGAATGATTTTTGAAGGATCATGTGACACTGAAGACTGGAGTAATGGTTGATAAAAATTCAGTGCTGCATCACAGAAATAAATTAATATTAAAATAGGAAAACAATATTACAGTTGCAGTTATATATATA
>JAHKKF010492515.1:0-11365 GCA_019740295.1 Labeo calbasu
ATATACTTTTATATTTTTTATTGTATTATATTATATTATAAAATTACTTGGTAAAATATTTACTTTGTAAAATCAGATATACATAGTATTTTGTACGACTTCTGTTTAGTACAGTTTTGTAATTTAATATATAAAACATTACTTTGACTATGTAATATGATAACTTCAACTTTGTAGAAACCTTTCAAAAAATTATATGTATCATATTTGAGGGTCAAAATATTTGAATACTTCTGGTCTAAATAACAGACATCTAAATTCTATGGAAATCTCATTCTGTGGGCAGAGACTTCATGTAAGCCTGGTCATAAACCCTATCAGTTTTCTCAGTTATGTTGATTGTAATCACTGATAGTGCAACTCACCACATCCAATTAGAAAACCAGGCGTCAAACATTTCTCTGCAGTTCTGAAAGCAAACAGAAGAGGACAGTGTTTCAGTACATCTCATTCAGACACAACCACCCAGCAAAAACAGGGCAGAGCTGCAGGGACTCCTGCCAATTCAGTGAATACACAAACACACATGTGAGTCCTGCTCTCTGGTGTGTGTGTGAAAAGCCCACCATGGAGGCGTTGTTCTTTGCGCCCTATCACTCAACTTCCTGCTCTATTCAATCCCAGGAAGTGGCATGCAGAATACAGAAAACTCTTGCGCACACACACACACGCACACAGAAACCCACAAAAATGAATGGACTGCATGATTGCCCGTAGCTACCAGTGATGACATCACCCCCTCCCGTCCCGTTGCCTCCTCGGCCTGATTTTCCAAAAGAGAATGACAAGAGCTCCTATTTATGTAACAACCTGCTCTGAGCACGCTCTCCATCTCGCTTGTTCGCTCAACATGTTATCGATTTATTTTTTACTAGCCGAGCTCTGACGCCAAAAAGGACAGCTAAATGTTTTCGTCTCTGTGAATGTGGGTGGGCGAACAGAAACACCTATCCGCTTTGGTGGCTTGGCTGGAGCGAGCTCTTTAATGACGTGGCCCACAAGTGATTAGTCTGTCCAGCCACGTGAGTGTTTCTCACTGCTGGATCTGTTAGAGAGGCGGTGTGATGCTTCTTTATAGTGATTAGTCTGTGAGAAGTGAGAATGTGCAGCTTATGGAGATATTTTGATCTGATCTGACTTTTAAAGGGCTAGTTCACCCAAAAATGAAAATTTTCATTAATTACCCTCGTCAAAAAGTATTCTTGTAGCTTCATAACATCACAGTTGAACCACTGATGGACTATTTTAACGATGCTCTTACTACCTTTCTAGGCCTTGAAAGTGGTAGTTGCTCTTGGATTTCATCAAAAATATCTTAATTTGTGTTCTGAAGTTGAACAAAGGTCTTATGGGTTTGGAACGGCATGAGGGCAGGTAATTAATGACAGAATTTTCATCTCTTTAAACACTGACATATGCATAAAAATATCAGTTATCACTCTATATCTCCCAATCCTGTCTTAGTAAAATATTTAAATGCTTAGTTTATGATCTAAGCTCTGTAGTTTTAATTTTATGTAATGCAGTGCAATGCAGTTACACTAAAGGGCTTTATACTTGCTAGAAAACAATGAACTATTAATCAGAGGATAGAAGACATGTATTAGAAAGGGTTAAAATAACAAAAATAGCACTGTATGCATTATTAATACACATTCTTGGTCTTATTGTCCACAATTTATAAGTACACATTACTTGTGACCCTGGACCACAAAACTAGTTATAAGGATCCATTTTTAGAAAATGAGATTCATACATCATCTAAAAGCTGAATAAATAAGCTTTCCATTAATGTGTGGTTTGTTAGGATAGGACAATATTTAAAAATCTGGAATCTGAGGGTGCAAAAAAATCAAAATATTGAGAAAATCGCCTTTAAAGTTGTCCAAATAAAGTTCTTAGCAATGCAAATTGCTAATAAAAAAGGAAGTTTTGATATATTTGCGGTAGGAAATTTACAAAATATCTTCATGGAACATAATCTTTACTTGATTTTTGACCCATACAATGTATTTTTGGCTATTGCTACAAATATACCTGTGCTATTTATGACTGGTTTTGTGGTCCAGGGTCACATTGTTAAAGATCTTTAATCAAAATAACATTAATAACTTGAGTAATATCTTTCAGAACACGTCAACAATCGCTCTTATTTTTTATATCTAACATCTTTTCCCAATGCAAGAAATTCCTGATGAATAAAATAAAGTACCGCCCAACATTTTCTCCTTATTTCACTGACAAATACATCAAATAATGGGTTGCTGGCTTTAAAAATGACTTTTGGTCATCCAAATTATTACATAATGACTTAAGAAAAAACTAGTTTTAGGTTGTCTGACATAACTGTATATTGTCCATAAAACAGACTGCGGTTTGAGAACTAAAGCTGATGGGGAAAAAAGCAAGCACTTCAGATTGTGCATCAAAGCAGTCATAGAGCATTACTAAAAGTCTGCCCACTGCAGTACAAAGCCCATTTTTCATTTATACATGTATACAGCATACGCACACGCATACGGCCACGGTGTAATTTCTCCATCAAACGTTTAAAACCCAACAGTGCGTTCTGCCCTACAGGGATAGTGACTCATCACATTTACACCTCGATTAGTCCCACACACACTCTCTTTCCCAGCATAAATAAGTGCTTCGGCAAACACTCTGCTGCTGTGACACAATTCGATACTCATATAATCCGTCCTCATTATCACAAACTTTTCCCAGTCCGCTTTGTCATGGGGCGCATAGCTTGGCCCGTTTAAAATGAGTCTGTGCTGGTCACGATGTGAGGTTATGATAGAGCGAGAGAGATTATTGAGGGATGTATGGATGTTTCAACTGATGAGTCATAGGATGATGTGAATCATAGGAGGCAGGTGTTTTATTTTAATCCTGTCAAACTATGATGCATGTACACAAGCACAGTTATGACTCGCATTTACACAAATGCACATGACAAACTACTATCCTGTAATGCTTAACACAGCATTTTAAAGAGATAGCTCATCCAAAAATGAAAATTGCCCCATGATTTATACTCCTTTAAGCCATCTTAGGTGTATATGACTTTCTTCTTTCAGATGAATACAATCGGAGTTGCATTTAAAAAATTCCTGGCTCTTTCAAGCTTTATAATGACAGTGAATGGGTGTTGAGATTTTGAGGTGCAATAAACTGCATCCATCCATCATAAAAAGTACTCCACACAGCTCTGAGGTGTTAATAAAGGCCTTCTGAAGCTAATCGATGTGTTTGTTTAAGACAAATATCCATATTTAAAACTTTATAAACTGTAATCTCTAGCTTCCGCTAACTGTCGTACATGCATTCACGAGAGAGTGGCATTGCAGCGGATGACGAAGGACGTAGGCGTAGCGTAAGCACAGGTGAGAATATGCTAGTCTCTTGAGAACCAAGTTTTGTTTACAGCAAAGGAAAACCAGTCACCTCTTGGCTTGTATCAAAATCCATCATTTTTCTTTACAAATCCTTGTTTTGTACTTCTAATTCGTTACTGGTATTTTGTTTTGCTCTCTCGACACTTCTCACCAGAGCCAGCGCTACGCCTACATCCTACGTCATCCAATGGAGAGCTACGACAGTTAGCAGAAGCTAAGCTTCTTACACAAACGCATCGATTTTTCTGTTCATTTTAAGCATTAGTTGACTATTAGTTGCACGAGTCTTTAATTGCCTACATAGCCTAATAAGCGCTCAAGCACACGCAAAAAAAGCTTGCCACAGCGCATCGGCAGAAAAACAGCAAGGGGACTGCATTAACGTTTTAATAATTTGACAAACTAGTGTTTTCTTTGTTTTCGGCTTAAGAGATGAAGTCGACGACACTGACTTGTCATTTCCACATGAGAACATTTGTTATCTGTTTGAATTGGTTAATTTATAAGTAGACGTTTCACTCTCTATACAGTAGTCAACATCTGAAGTGGATCAAAAAAGTTCATCAAAGTTGTCCTAAGACAAGACTGGATATTGTTTTAGTTTTAGGACAACTTTGATGAAAACTTTTGATCCACTTCAAATGTTGACTACTGTAGATATATTTTTCATGCCTGTAAGACAAGTATACAGAGAGTTTTGTAGTTTCGTGCTCAAGTTCACAGAGACAGCAGAAAGCGCATCCTGTTTGCTTTCATTATTTTACAAAAACCCAACGTTTTGTTGTTATTCTGAGTACACACAAATAAGAGTCTTAGATTTGAAAGATCTGTTACTTCTATCTGCATGACCAAAAATGACAGAGTATTTAAGAAGCAAGAGACCACTCCGACACCTCCATCTGTCATGCAGTGAGCGTGCTACTCTTCAGCTTCAATACATTTCAATACACATTTTTCTAGGCTAACATTAAAATGAACAGCCATGTAAAGTTGCTACTACTTACATATTTTAGATGAAAAGCCATATTTGAGGTGGATGAATGATAGGTGAGCTTTTGGATGTCCTGCCTAATGTACTATATTACTGCATGACTTCGCCACTTCCCGAGGATTTTTTTTTTCTTCAGCGACTAAGCGACTAATAAAATTTTGGTCGACCAAACCTCTTCTCATCGACTAACAGTTAGTTGACTATTAGGGGGCAGCCTTAATCGATTTGCTAGTACAGCCGTGTGGAGTAGTTTTATGATGGATGGATGCACTTTATTGCACTTCAAAATCTCAACAGCCATACACTACCATTATAAAACTTTGAAGAGCCAGAACACTTTTTAAACCAATTGTATTCATTTGAAAAATAAAGTCATATATACCTAAAATCGCTTGAGGGTGAGTAAATCATGGGGTAATTTTCATTTTTGGATGAACTATCCCTTTAAGTCGTTCTCATAGATCAGTGTAAAAGGGGATTTTGACAACATTGTTGTCTGAACATGACAACAATCCTCTGTGTGGCCTAAATGCACACTACAGTTGCCCGTCTGATGCCCTGCAGAGAAATAAACACACAAGTGCAGCCGGATTCACTCGGTAAAGACTCTGAGATGAAAAGAACGGCATGAGACAGTGCTGTGAGGATAGATGGTTTTAACACTGCTGTGTGTATAAGAGTGCAAAGTTAATGCAGATCAGTCAATAGAGTTCAGCGTGGTGTTAATATGGCTTAGCATGCTCTCCTGAGTTCATTCAAGGGGCAGGGAGAGTAATGGCTATAAAGGCAGCAGGTCACACACTCATTCTCTCGCTCTCTTCCTTTCTTTAATGAGAAGCTGTTCTGAAGGAGGTTGCTACCTATTAATAAATCAAGGCTGAAAAGTGGTACTTCTGTGCAAGTTTTAATAAATCCACACAATGCAACAATGCTGCGGCACACAACAAACTAAAAATGCGATAGATTTATTTCAAATATATTAGCAGAGTGAAATGTAGATCTTGTGCTTCAATGTTAGCAAAAACTACTTTATTATTTTATTTATTATAATTTTTTTTTCTAAATGCATAGCAAGTACGCGCCCACACACAGCTATACATAACGTGACACACCGATTTCATATTAACCAAAATATGTTTTTCCCTCTTAGTCTCCTGGCATTATCCTCAGCCGTTTTGGCAGCACGTCGGCTCAAAGCATGCTCTCAGTGCGCGAGTTCTCCGGAATTCTTGGACATTTGTGGGGAATTTCAGACATCTGGCTGTTCCTTTTGATCTATTTACAGGAAGAGGCTGAACTCTGGCCCACTTGTGCACGCGCAGTGTGACATAGCCACAGGAGAATGTTCCTTTCTAGGCAAAAACAGACAAACAACCTTAACAACCTTATCAGAAGAGTGGGCCAAATTTAGAGTCTGAGTAAATATCCTAGGAAAACAAGGCGGAAAGAGAAAAAAAAGGCAGTGAGAATGAGGATAAGTGGGTTTCCAGGAACCACACTTGAAAGGACAAGTAGGTCTACCTGCTCGTCTCTGTTCCTTTTTGGCACACAAACACATAGACTGGATCTGAAGGGTTTAGTGATGTGTGGTATGATGTGAAAGGAAGTGATGCTAACCTGAGTCACGCTAAACACAAGGAGCCCATTTATTATAGCTCGCGATACTGTGCTTGTTTATTTTTGGTATAACACTTCAGTTGAACTTATGTATATAGCAAAACCTGACAAATCTGTGATTCTACCAGGTGGATTTTGTCGAAGGAGCAAGAAAATTATAGTGACCTGCGAATACAAATTCCCAGGACGTCCTGAACTAAATGAGCTGTTCTGAGAGGCGCTCCTGGGAAACTCGGCCTGCGCTAGTCTGGAAGTGGCCTTGCCAACAGAAACACCACTGCGCAAATCAGTAATTTTACATTTCCTCACCGCAGTGTGCTGCATATTACGCATGTCCGCTCTCTGATAACCTCTAAACCGCCATTAGCTGCTCACACACCGCACGCTCACTCTGATGCAACGTTTACCAAACAGTTGTATCCGAAATTACTTCTCTGTGAAGAAACCTGGGATTAAGAGACTAGTCAACCCAACAATGAAAACTGTCATTTACTCACCTTGTTCTAAACCTGTATGACTGACTTTCTTCAACACAAATAGGGAAGCTAAGAACAATTCACACTGCTCTGTTCTGTACTGTGAAAACCAGTGAGTATATCTGTATTTGCGAACATTTTAGGCCTTATCCACACTAATACATTTTTGTCTGAAAACGCTTCTTTTTCTCTCCGCTTTGGCCTTCTGTCTACACAGAGACTCTGTTTTGATCTTTTTGAAAACAATTTCTAAAGTATGGATTGTAAAAATGTATGCTTTTAAAAAACGATGATGCATGTTTAGTCATGTGACGCATATTGTACCAATAGCACATTTGTACAGTTGAATCAAAAGTTTACATACACCTTGCAGAATCTGCAAAATGTCAATTATTTTACCAAATTAAGAGGGGTCATACAAAATGCATGTTATTTTTATTTAGTACTGACCTGAATAAGATATTTCACATAAAAGATGTTTACATATAGTCCACAGGAGAAAATAATAGTTGAATTTATAAAAATGACCCCATTCAAAAGTTTACATACGCTTGATTTTTAATACTGTGTTATTACCTGAATGATCCACAGCTGTTTTTTGTTTAGTGATCAGGAGTTGTTCATGAGTCCCTTACTTGTCCTGAGCAGTTAAACTGCCTGCTGTTCTTCAGAAAAACCCTTCAGGTCCCACAAATTCTGTGGTTTTTCAGCATTTTTACGTATTTGAACCCTTTCCAACAATGACTGTATGATTTTAAGATCCATTTTTTCACACTGAGGACAACTGAGGGACTCATATGTGACTATTACAAAAGGTTCAGGTTTTTGCCTACATATCATTAAGTTTCGAAAGTATGAATATATAGTGCAAAATGCCTCCAAATGCTAATTTAGAGTTTTGAGAGCTATGACAGAAAAGAAAATATTCAGCGAATATGAGATTTATAAATGATTATAAAAAAATATTAATTGTGTTCCCCTAAGAAACCTCACTTGCAACACTTTCGCAACTTTCGCAACAAACTTTTTTATTTGCAAGTAAACACAAAAATATAATATAATTTTTCATCGATGTGCCCTTGGGGGCTCTAATAATTTTAGAATGTCAATTTTGGAACTTAACAGCATTCTCCATAGGAGCAGCATAATAGAAGAAAGTTTCTAATGACATGAGGGTGAGTAATTCATTACAGAATTTTTATTTTAGGGAAAATTAATCCTCTACATACCCTTCTAAGGGTCACAGCGGTGATATCTGATTCCTTGTGGGATTGAACCAGCAACCTTCAAATTACCAATCCTGAGTTTTAACCACCACACCCTAGGATTTGAGGAGCTGCGAACAACCACAAACTTAGCACTGTGTGTTATGATCATCACATTTATATTTAACCTAACACCGTTTTCCGAGAAATGACACATTCCTGTCTATGAGGGAATAGCTTCTTGGAAGTCTCATAGGCTTTAATATTACTGTACTGTATGCATAATTGAATAAGTACCATGAGTCTTAACTGACTCACGTCTAGCCATCGGCTACGGCTCACGTAACTCAGCGCTCCCCCCGTAATCCTTAGGGATGTCTGTTACCCCCCTCTCCCTCTGATTTTACAGTGTACATTTGTTCTTCATTTCACTGCACTTGCGCTGAAGCGTACTTCCTCTGACTCACGCCGCAAACAGGCCTTAAATCAGATCATCTGTCAGAGGGTCCATATCGGCGGCGATTAACAGCAAGGGAAAAAAATAACTCTGCCGCAGTTGCCTGCATGTTATTCACACAGTATTTGCTTTGATGGTTTGTCAGCGGCACGGGGTCAGCCTTCCAGCTAACCGCAGGAGCGAGTCATAAAGCAGAGATCTCTTTACAGAGGGCCACGGGCCAAGTCTGCTTCCCAAAACTGAAGTGCTGGAGGAAAAAAAAAACATATTACAGTAAACGTGACTCTTGTTCCCAGAAACCCAGTGTGGGGCCCTGGTGACGTTACAGTTCAGCGCACACAAAAGAAACCCTCTACTGGGAGTTGCATTGTGTGAGGTGAGATGAACACTCATACGGGCTAATTACTGTGTGTGGGTGAAAACCCAAACAAATATATTTCTGCTTATGTATTTAATGGCATAAATAATTAATGTTTTTATACTTTTAAATGAAAAACTCAGAACCCAAGTGGACCAAAAGTGAAATGAGTGATGAAACAAGTTTTCTTTGCAAAAGTAGCCCAATTCCACTGGAAAGCCATGGACTTGGCAACACTGATGATAGGTGGATGGCTACTGTAGATAAATGGATAGACAGATATATGGATGGAAGATAGATACTGTAGAAAGATGGATAGATAGATGGATACTGTAGGCAGATGGATAGATAGATGGGCGGATAAATGGATAAATGATAGACAGGGTTGCCAGGTTTTCACAACAAAACCCGCCCGATTGCTACTCAAAACTAGCCCAATCGCATTCCACTGGGGTAAAATGCACTTTTTTGGCATGGTTCCCCTGGTAAAATTCACGTTCCAGAGGATAAATATGTTACTGGCGTCACTTAAACCAGCGGACATGGAAAAACAACCCGCAGCTACAGTGTTAAAGTAGCCTAATTCTGCGGGAAAACCGCTGACTTGGCAACACTGATGATAGATGGATGGATACTGTAGATAAAGGGATAGACAGATTTATGGATGGAAGACAGATACTGTAGATAGACAGATGGATGGATGGATGGATGGATGGATAGAGAGATAGATGGATACTGTAGGTAGATGGATAGATAGATGGGCGGATAAATGAATGGATGATAGACAGGGTTGCCAAGTTTTCAGACCAAAGCCCGCCCGATTGCTACTCAAACTAGCCCAATCGCATTCCATGGTGTAAAATACACATTTTTTTGCCATGGTTCCCCTGGTAAAATTCATGTTCCAGGGGATAAATATGTTACTGACGTCACTTAAACCCGCGGACATGGAAAAACAACCCGCAGCTACAGTGTTAAAGTAGCCCAATTCTGCAGGAAAACCGCTGACTTGGCAACACTGATGACAGATGGATGGATGCTGTAGATAAATGAATAGACAGATAAATGGATAGAAGATGGATAGATAGATAGATGGATACTGTAGGCAGATGGACAGATAGATGGGCGGATAAATGGATGGATGATAGACAGGGTTGCCAAGTTTTCACAACAAAACCCACCAGATTGTAAAAAAAAAGGCACTTCCTTTCCCAGAATATATTACCTGTTAAAACTGCAATTCAGTACATTCAAGTTGCAAATGAACTTCCTATGTAGTGTATCTAATTAATACTGAAAAGTGAATCCCTGTAATACACCTCATCAGTAAACTCTCATCGCTGAGTGCTTAAAACCTTAAAACAGCTCTGACATGATTATGCTACTGGGTATTTTTGTGAATTAGGTTACCACCTACCTCATGTTACATTACGGCCGCCTGATAACATCCCATGCAAGGATAAAACGAAATCTGCCAAGGATACACAGTATCAGACACGTGCGATATAAAACTGAACGACCGCCTACACTGTTATTTCCTTCTGGATAATTGTAACCTGTCTTTTAACCATTAGACTGATCACTCCTCTGTGTTTTTTAAATGGGCCTCAACCTCTGTCTTCGCTCTCTAAACGTTTTTTTTCAGCACCAATCCCACAATGACGTCTTGCTTCAATGACTTCACAGATCTGCCATCAATCAATAACACCACAAAACAGGTCAGTTTTTCAATCTCTCCCAGCGCTAAATGAATAATAAGAGGTTGTTTAATGATTGTAAACTGTATGAGTCTGAATGCAGGATATTGATGGGTTGTGCGCTAGATAAAAGATGAAAAAAACATGTAATTCATTCAATACAATCCTGACGGTCTGAGGCTGGAGAGAGAGTATCTGTGTGTCAAGGCGGAAGCATTAATCTAGCTTTCATAAGAAAGCCTGGGCATCACGCCAGCCACGGACTGCAGTGTACTTCATTGTCCACTGGCACGTAATGTGCATGCTAAATTAACTCTTCCTTAATGTTATGTTTTGAGAGGGCAATGTCCTTCATTGTGGACCTTATCCAATGACACATGAAATATCTGTAAATCTATAACAAACACTGGCCAAATTTGGTACTCTACTTTAGTTTTTTTTTTTTTTTACAAGATTGAATTGTGATTGCATTTCGAGCCTGAGATGATGTCATGCTTTTACAGGGCCATTAAGAAACAAACCAAGCCCATATTTGACCCAGCTACCTACTAACCTCCACAGAACAATACACTTAACCTTTGTGCTGTGCTAAAAATCCTTTACCTAAATTGGTGCTCCCTGTCAAAAAATGACCGGCGTTTCAAAAAAAGCTTGTAAATCTCCCATTATGCGATATTTTTACCTTGTTTGCTTTTAGTTAGCACAGTTTTTCTTTTTCTTTTTGCAACTGATTGATTGTAAGCCTCGTTTATTTGAGTTGCACCTCAGTTTTTTGAGTGGAAAAAAGCATTCTTTGTGGATAATATTGGCAATGTTCACTCATAAAATGAAGTAGTTAGTTCCAAATCAATCAATCAGTACACAGCTGAGTAGACCCGCCCATACTAAAATCCTATTAATCCAAAATCTTTCTCCACACAACAGTGTTAAAAATCAAACTTTCTCATTGGCTGTCAATAATTGTCACATTGCAAAGTATTTTCACTTGAGCTGTGGACAAATTACTTGGTGTGCTTGATCAAAACAAACCACAAATTAGTGCTGTCAAGCGATTAATCGCATCCAAAATAAAAGTTTTTGTTTACATGATATATGTGTGTGTACTGGGTATGTTTATTATGTATATATAAATACATAATAAATATATATAAATATACATATAA
>JAHKKF010492516.1:0-15116 GCA_019740295.1 Labeo calbasu
AACAAAAATTTAAAAATAAAAAAAACAAAAAAACAAAAACAAAACTACAAACACAAAAAGAAAATAAAAAACTAAGAACACAAAAACTACAAAAAAACTAAAAACTAAAACCACAAAAACAAAACAAAAACAACTAAAAACTAAGAACAAAAACAAAAAATAAAAAACAGAAAAATATGAAACAAATAAAATTAAACAAAACGAGATAAGCTTAAATAAATAAAATGAGGTACGTTTCCAGAATGTGCTATGATTAAATTATAAAAATGAACAAGTAAACAAACAAACAAAGCGTTTCCAGAGAGTGCTATCATAGTAGATGATATTTTTCTTCTTATCAACTATCATCATCATCATCATCATCATTATTAATAATCACCATCATTACAAAACCTAATGACACAAAATATGTACCTTAATTTGAACAAATCACTTGTACATCTGGAAATAATTGGTATGACTAAAGACCTAATGACTAATGGGATGAATGGGTACAGTATGTGATACTCTGAAAAAGATTGAATATTCACAACTGGTGATCAGCCGATGATTTTTTCAGCCGGGCTGACAAGACATTTTTTTTGCAACATCATAAGTTCACCACCTTCTTCCGGAAGATGTCCATGTGACCATCTCTCAGTGGGGTAATGTGTACGGATCATATGTCTAATCCATCTCTAGAGTTACATTTCCATCTACTCTCCATGTCTGCAGTCCCCTTTGCTCACAATAACCCTATCTCAGAGCCTCTCCCCGCCGCACGCACATCACAACACAGATTATGACATGCTGAGCTGTGTCATGTTCTCTGCTGAAACCTGAGCGTGCGCTCTGGAAACCCACCTCTTTTTGTTGTCATTCTTTTAGGGTGGAGATAAAGACGCGTCTGAAAGAACAGACAAACCTAGTTACAATAAGTAAACAACAGCTTGAGAACCGCATGTGGATTTAGCACTTGCTTCGTGCCCCTCTCACTCCCTCTCCTTTGCTTCTCAAGAAAAGCCGCACATGTGGTGACCACATTGAGAGGAAACGGCAAAGCTCCGGTGCGGTGGAGCTATATCACATCACTGGCGCTTTGTTTTGGGAGCTGACCTACATACAGAGGCGTACTGGAGAGAGGAAAACACCCTAGTCGCCATTAGGGGAAGGGTTGATGTTGGGTCGAAACTGGTGCTCAACCTATCAGACACCCCTTTACAACCAAAATGGTGTCTGTTATTGTGTCAAAACTGGAGCTTGTTTTCAGTCTTTAAAGTCTAATGACAACAAAACTGTGACAACAAATAAACACAACACATTGTGGTTTTTGTTTACTAGAGTTATGAGTTTCAAAACCGTATTCTGACATTTAAAGTTATTTGATTTTGCATCTTTATACCATTACATGCTGCTTTTGAAAGAATTATATTACTACATTTATTAGGCAACATTTTATTTTAAGGACCAATTCTCACTTTTAACTAGTTCTTATTAGCATGCATATTACTAGCATATTGGCTGTTTATTTGTACTTATAAAACACATATTAATGCATTACCATATTCTAGATTCCTTAACCCTACCGCATACCTAAACTTTAAGAACTAGTTCACTTCCAAAATAAAAATGTCCTGATAATTTACTCATCCCCATGTCATCTAAGATGTTCATGTCTTTCTTCAGTCAAAAAGAAATTAAGGTTTTTGAGAAAAACATTCCAGGATTTTCCTCCATAATGTGGACTTTGCAATTTGGATCTTCAACCCATTGGCTCCCATCGGTTTCAATGCAGCTTCAGCAGCCTCTACATGATCCCAGTCAAGCAATAAAGGTCTTATCTAGCATAACGATCACTCATTTTTTAAAAAAAAAAAAAACAAAAACCACAACCTCGATTTACGCATCACATTGGAAAGGTTACATGTGATGTAGGCTGAAGTACCGATCCAGTGTTTACAAAGAGAAAATGCAAAAAAGTCAAACACCCTTTCCAAAAAAAGGTAAAACAACAATATCGGACGATTTTGAAGTTGGAGGAGAAAATAAGATGGAGTTTTTCACCTACCCTACCTTTTTGAAAGTACACAGATGATCTAACCACATGTAACCTTTCCAAGGTGATTATGTAACGTGTGAATTTGCAGATACGCATCACAGAGGTAGTGCAAGATGAGCATTTATGGATAAAACGTATATAATTTTCTTTTTTTTGTTAGAAAATGACAGATTGTTTCACTACATTAGACCCTTACTCCTCGGCTGGGATTGTGTAGAGCTTTTTGAAGCTGCATTGAAAGTGTAATTTGGACCTTCAACCACTGCAGTCCACTATATGGAGAAAAATCCTGGAATGTTTTCCTCAGAAACCATAATCTCCTTAAAGGAACACTCCACTTTTTTTGAAAATAGGCTCATTTTCCAAGTCCCCTAGAGTTGAACAGCCGAGTTTTCGAATCCATTCAGCTGATCTCCGGGTCTGGCGGTAACACTTTTAGCATAGATAACATAGCTTAGCATAGATCATTGAATCTGATTAGACCGTTAGCATCTCGCTCAAAAATGACCAAAGAGTTTTGATATTTTTCCTATTTAAAACTCGACTTTTCTGTAGTTACACCGTGATTCATTCATTCAATCAATCAATCAATCAATCAATCAATCAAAATAGTGTAGTTTTTTTTCCATCCCAGATCTGACTTTTCTGTAATGTAAATGGTCGATGACTTGAAAATGTTCTATTCCAAGTGCACCACACATATAGTTGTCAACATGATGTAAATATTAAACTAATCACTTGTTACAGTAAATATATTTGCAGAAAAGATGCATGAACTACAATTACATCTTGTACAAACTTGTCTTACACATGTTAAGAAATAATATGAGGAAAATGCTTTAAAAAAGAAATCTCAAAAGTCAAGGTCATTCAAAATGACTGAAGGCATAACACCAGTAGACCATTAACTATAAATGTTCTGTAAAAACAATGAAAAGCAGCTTTCAGCCTGTCATCATGCAAACATGAAATATCAAACATACAGTAGTAGTTTTTAATTTGCGCTGCTTTTCCATTGTTTTTTCATTTGACCGTTGCATTTGCGTCTCATGCATGAAACGGCATTGTAAAAGCGCAGTGCTCAAGTTAAAAGAATTTCACTCCCATCTTCTTTATTGTTTTTCCTATTTCAGTGCCTGCATCGCATCTTTGTCAACACAAAAGCTCATTCTGTGTGAATGGCGCCTAGCGATATGAGAGGTTAATCATGTGCGCCGTATGTAGTTGGATCATTCTTTTCTCTTTATTGTTATCATTGGCATATTGTCAAAGTGTCTAATGTTTGGTAATATTTCCATTCAAAATCATGGTTTCTCGATTTCTAAAAAATAAAATCGTGGCAAAACATTACATTTGAAGAAAAATTCCCTGGTCCTAAATATTAGTAGTAGTCGTCGTTGTTGTTGTTGCATTACACGTAATATCAATTCATTTTACTGTAAGATAACATTTGAGTAATCAATTATAAATAAATAAATAAATGTTATTGTTTTTTTGTTTTTTCTAAGCCCAGAACTGACTTTTCTGTGATGTGAACATGCACAACAGATTCAGATTGGGCATTGGCACCAGTACCCTATCAGTGGAAAAAGGGGCTTGAGGGGCTTTAGTGGGTGACAAAGACAGAAAGAGAGAAAAGGAAGGAAGTGGACATGAAAAGTGTGGTGAACAAGATGCAGATGTGTGCTCAGGTCTGTTATTGTTGTTAGTCTGTTGTTGCCGTCAGAGAGCAGCACTATTCCCCTTAAAAACACTGCATAGGAGAGAGGGAGAGAGCAGGAACTGAGCGAGACAGGACACACCGCTGAAATAGAAGCAAGGCAGACAGAGTAAAGCCTGGGCCAGATTTATTGCTGCATACAACAACACACAGACATACTAACACAAAATACACAACATCAACTGCCAACCCCATTTGGGTTTCTCGAATGTTTCCTGGCAAAGCAGACACGAGTGATCTATAAATGTTTCCTCAATGAAAGAGAGGAGAAAATAAGAATCAGCAGACAACTGGAGTGGGATTGAGTTCTGTTCACTCTCACAGATCCCAGATCAGTGCTGTTATTAACTAGGAATGTTTACACTGTTCAGAGATTGTGGACGGATGTGATATGTGTCCAAGTATGGTGACCCATGCTCGGAAGTAGTGAACAGTAGTGAACACAATTGTGAACACACACCCGGAGCAGTGGGGTATTGCTATCACTGCCCGGGGAGCAGTTGGGGGTTCGGTGCCTTGCTCAAGGGACTCACCTCAGTCGTGGTATTGAGGGAGGAGAGAGCGCTGGTTATTCACTCCCCCCACCCCTGCCGTACCTGGGACTCGAACCCACAACCTTTCGGTTACAAGCCCGACTCCCTAACCATTAGGCTGGAATGTACAATTTTCAGCATCATTACTTCAGTCTTCAGTGTTACATGATCCTGCAGAAATCATTCTAATATGCTAATTTATTATTATTATCATTATCAATGTTTGAAAAAGTTGTACTGCTTAATTTTTTTTTGATACATTTTTTAGGATTCTTTGATGAACACAAAGAAAAAATAGAAATCTTTCCAACAATGTAAGTCTTTACTAATCGCTTTTTACCAATTTAACACATCCTTGCTGAATTAAAGTATTCATTTCTTTTAAAATGAAAAAGAAAGAATAAGAAATTACTGAGGTTTATATTGTTACATAAGATTTCTATTTTAAATGCTGGTCTTTTTAACTTTTTATTCATTAAAGAATCCTGAAAAGTATATCATGGGTTCCAAAAAAAATATGAACCATTTCCAACACTGATAATAAATCAGCACATTAGAATGATTTCTGAACGATCATGTGACAAAGAAGACTGGAGTAATGATGCTGAAAATTCAGCTTTGCATCACAGGAATAAATTCTATTTTGAAGTACATTAACATTTTACTGTATTTTACAATACTACCGTTTTTTCTGTATTTTTAATCAAATAAACACAGCCTTGATGAGCAGAAAAGTTTTCTTTAAAAAACATTTAGAAAATCCCAAAATGAATATCCATTTTTCGTACTGTATATAACAATGTTGTGATTCCTAAATTCACATTTTACATGTCCATAATTTTAAAGTCTAAATTAATAGTATAGCATTGGATATAGCAAAAACATCAGTGAATCCTTAGTTCTCATTCATACTAAATTTCAGTACTGTTCTACAATTTTTGGGGACTTTTGGAGGAATAAAAGACATAAATGAGACAAGTTTGGACATAAAGCAAAATAATTGTGGACAGCCGATAATTCAGTCTTTTTTAGGAGTTTCTGATATTAAATGTTTGAGTCCATACTTAAATTTCTGACATTTAACTGCAGACTTTGGTGTCTTGGCAAGTAGAGATTCTTCTTACACTCTAGGAGGAGATTTAAAGATCTGAGATTTAAAATACACTTGTACTTTTTCTACAGATAAACTAAAGATGAAAACAAACAGGCTCTGAGCGGAGTTTTGCGTCACTGTGTTCTCTCACCTTATGATAAAGCCATTACATAAGGCCTCAGTCATAAACCATACAGGCTTTAGTGTAGTTTATGACTTTAGGTCAGTCACTATTTCAAAGATGTGCTATACTGTGGTTCTGGAGGCCTGTGAGGGCCAAAAACTGCATCTGTCCTATTTCCAGACACTCCTAAAGCTCACCCTCACCTTCCCTTTCCACTGATCTAACTCCCAGTCATCCTGTTCTGGTCCTGCGCTCAGACCTCTGGGACATTTGCTCACCGCCTTTCTGTTATGCCTGGCCCTGCTGTTCATATTTGCATTAGCCTGTATCCAAACTATTCACACTGATCCATCTGGTGCATGACTATACAATACAATACAACACAACACAATCTCCTGAGCTATTAAAAAACAACCACTCTGGGAAAACAAAAATTTTGACATTAGTGTGTGAGGGTATTTCTTTATGTAAATATATGGCATCTTCCTTCAAACTTGTAATTGACATTCCTGAACAAATCATCAGTGTTCTTTTTTTTATTTTTTGGTCATCTATTCTCTAGCAGACTATATGGATGTGAAAGCTTTTAAGAGGCTGATTAAGTGCGTCAGGAATCGTTGCTGCTAAACGTTGTCCTTTTTATTGTAACCACAGTTGCCTGGCAACAGTTCCTACTCTTATCTTGTTCCGTCTGAGTCTGATAAGCTACTGTGTGTGTCTGAGGTGGATGAAGGAGTTTCGTAATAGAGAGAGAGCGATTTTCACAGTGCTGCGAGAACCACGCAGCAGGATGGAGACGTATCTAGAAAAACAGTCTGGAAAGGTCCTCAAAGGAGGAGGTTATGTGAAATGGGATAGATGTAAGAAGAGAACAGAGCTACAGATCCTTTAAATAAAAGAAAAAAGATCTCTTTAATTTCTCAGCTGTTTGCACAAATTATGGTAAATGGACAGCAAAGAAAGACTTCCAAAGAAGAGGGGGGGGGATAAAAATAAACATTTGATTTTTAATACTGAAATTGTTTCTCTAGGCATTAATGACGGTAAACTGAGAGAAGGTTAAATAAACAGATCTCAATGTTTCTGTTAAACGGAAAACGATTGTAGGCAGTAAAATAAATTAAAAAATAAATAAATAAATTTAATTTTTGTGCTCCTGCATCAATAGCACCACATGTACGTGTCATGGTACTCTCATGAAGCGTCGAAGACTGACACAGATGAGAAGAAATAGTTTTCTTTGCACATAAAATGTATTGTCGTAGCTTCATAAAATTAAAGTTGAACCACTGACGTCAAATGGACATTTTATCGATGTCCTTTCTACCTTTCTGGGACGAGGTAGCTACGTTGCTGTCTATGCAGGGTCATAAAGCTTTAGGATTTCATCAAAAATATCTTAATTTGTGTTATGAAGATGAACAAAGGTCTTACGGGTTTGGATTGACATGAGGGTGAGTAATTAATGACAGCATTTTAAATTTTGGGTTGAACTATCCATTAAAGTAGCAAATAAGGAGTTTGAGGGAAAAACTCTTAGTTAATATCCATTCTAGGGCAATTTTTTTTTCTTCATATCAGTCGATATTGATAATTGTCACTATGAATGTCAAATTTTTATTTCTTTCAAGTTTAAAGGCAGATTTTTGCTACAATGTGAAAGTTGTAAAAAACAGACGGTTAATTGCGGCTTTAAACTATTCTTAATGATCAGAACATGACAAATGCTTTATGTTTTTTGAATTCTTTACACTTTTTCCAGCAATTTTTCCTTAAAGTAAATATCTTAATAGAAAAAAAAATCTTAGTTCTGCATGTTGTAATGAGTAACAGTTTCAAATCAAGAAACAGGTTTGTGTTGCCTGAAAATATTAATAATAAAATAAAAATAAAAAAGTAGTCTCTTAGAAATACATATTTGATAGTAGCTTGAGTTAGGATGCAGATGTAGATTTATATTAATTATCAAAATCGGTAATATCTGTAAAAATTGTAGCAACCTCATTTTTTATATGGTGAAATTTAATCATTCTGGCTGTTTGAGGTTTTTTTTTTTAATACCAATGCTCTTCCATACTTGCATACATTTACATCATGATAATAACAGTTAAAAACCCAAATATATCACCTCAATACCATGGTCAAAATGTAATTGATTTCTAGGTATTTGTACAAAAAACAGTAGTCTAAACACATTTAGTATAAAGGCATAAACGTTATAGCTTAATCACAAAAAGTACTGTAATTATATTCCATTACTCCATCAATACATTTAATACATGTCTACATTAATAATATAAGAAAATTCAACACAAATATACTCACATTTCTACAATACCACTGTGCGGTAAGTGCTACTACAGTAAATCTATGGTAAATGATGGCGATTTGTAGATTAAAAAGCCTTTTGACTGTATTGTTGTGCACAGTGTTTGTCAGCACTGTTTAATCTGGCTTTAAATCGAGTAATTTGTGTTCAGTGACCAAGACTCATCAGCGCGAGTGAACGCATATCCTCTAGCAAGTTCGCGTTTGAACTTTCAACCGAGTGGATAAACGGTCAGAGTGGCGTGCTTTAAATGACTAGTGTTCTTTTGTTTCGCCTTTGCCACGTAAACATTATATCGAACATTTATCAAACTCTTGTTATCGTTTATCGCAGAAATTTACATCGCGTGATAAGTGTCGTTATTGATTTATCACCCAACCCAATATAAAGTATTAGCCATTTAAGTTTTTTTTAGAGAAACATCTACAACAAACTTGTACACTTCAATGAAAGAGAGAACTCTGTGAAGTCATCTGAGCAATGATCATTTCCTCTGGGAATAATGAAAGGAGCTGAAGGGAAAACAATGCTGAGTCAAGATTTTCCTTCTGACCTCATTATTTATTTTCTCACTTGATGGGGGTGGGGTGCAGGAAAAACAAATGGACTATATGAATACATTTCTCTGTGGTTAACAGAAGGATATGGCCTTATCGGCCACAGTAAACAATACATACACTTCCGAGAGGAAAGCCGTGGACCTCTTAACAGACACTTTCCAAGAACCAAGTCACAATGCTTAGCAAATGCTCCAGAGGAACCTCAATAGTCATCACCTCAATTTCCATATAGTTATGTAAATACGTTGAGGAAGTTTCAGGTCCACTGGACACTGAGAAACAAAAGCATGGAGGAGCAGTGAAAGTTAGCAGTAGACCCTCCCTTGTTAGGGACTATTTTTACTAACCTGACCTATTTCTGAGTCTGGAGGAGCGCCAGAGAGCCTGGGCTAACGTCATGTCTCCTGGGCCAGCAGGCCTGCCTTTGTTTCCCCCTCTCCGTGTTGAAGGGTGGAGAGTGGAAAGAGGCAGACAAACAAACTCACAGCCGCTAAAAGTAAATCAGCAAGATGAGAGCGTGAGATGTAAATGTCTGATCTGTGAAGGAACCCAACACATCTGCTCTTTCACAGCTCTGGAGACTAAACGGAGGCCTCGGTTTCATTTAAGCATCATTGTTTCAGATGTTTCTCCTAAAATTTCTCAAGAGGAAAAAAAGAAATGGAAAATCCAGTTTAAATTGGCATCTGTGTTTCGAAATATGGCAGCTGGTCATTATTTGGCAAACTTGCCACCATGTTCTAAAAAAATACTAACTTGTTGCTGTTTATTAGAAACATCTGACATATCAGTTTTCTTTCTTACAGGTTTTAAATTTAGCACAGATCACAAAAATAAAAAATGAACTTGAGTAGTGATACTGATTAAATGCTGTCAGTGGTTCTTGGTCAAAAACATGAAATACAGATCCAAACCCAGTTAGGGGACTTTGGAAGAACAAACTTCATCTCAGAACTGGATGCTTTCAAGAGAAGTCTCTTATGCTCACAAAGCCTGCAGTCTCTTATGCTCACAAAGCCTGCAGATCAAAAATACAGTATACATTGTATAAAGTATACAAAAATTACAATATAAACAGCTGAGGTCAAAAGTTTACATGCACCTTGCAGAATATGCAAAATGTTAATACCAAAATAAGATGCAAAATGCATGTTATTTTTTATTTAGTACTGACCTGAATCAGATATTTCACATAAAGGATGTTTACATATAGTCTACAAGAGAAAATAATAGTTGAATTTAAAAAAAAATGACCCTGTCCAAAAGTTTACATACGCTTGATTCTTAATACTGTGTTGTTACCTGAATTATCCACAGCTAGGTTTTTTTTGTTTGTTTGTTTTTTGATAGTTCACCTTAAAATTTTGTGGTTTTTCAGAATTTTTCTGCATTTAAACTTTTTCCAACAATGACTGTATGATTTCGAGATGCATGTTTTCACATTGAGGACAACTGAGGGACTCATATTCAACTATTACAGAAGGTTCAAATGTTCACTGATGCTCCAACAACGATGCATTAAGGGCCAGGGGTGAAAACTTTTGATCAGAATGCCCTGCTGGAAAAAAACAAACAAACAAACAAAAAAAACAAGATAAAACAAGCCTAGTCTGGTCAGCTGGTTTAAGCTGGAAGTAGCTGGTTTTAGCTGGTTTAATCAGAAGTTACAGAAGATACTTACATGTTTACCATAAGACAAAAGAAGTTAAATTTACCCTGATCTTCAAATTCAAAAAGTTTTCACCCCCTGGCTCTTAATGCATTTCCTTCTGAAGCATCAGTTCTGAAGTTTGAACCTTCAGAAATCATTCTAATATGCTGATTTGCTGCTCAAGAATCATTTACTATTATTATCACTGTACAAAACACTTGTGCTGCTTAATGTTTTTTGGACACCATGATACATTTTATTCAGGATCCTTTGATGAATAGAAAGCTCAAAAGAACAGCTTTTTTTTGAAATCAGAATCTTGTGTAACATTAATATTTGTACTGTCACTTTTTATCACTTTAATGCTTCCTTGCTTAATAAAATACTTACTCACCTCAGACAGAATATGACATTTCTCTGATGTGTGAGAACAGATGACTGTTCACAAACACTCACCTTTGGAAGGATAGACAGGGGAGTTTAAGCATAGCATGATTGGTTTTAATTATGGCAAGGCATTTTGTTGCGGTCTATTAACCCTGATCCTGGTGACTCATTGTTCCCAACAGCCCCACACATACACACACACTGGCTCCCTCTTTCTCATAGAGAGGTGTCACAGCTGGGAGTGTGTAAACAGGCCCATGGAAATGAAAAATAAGGCTGAGAGCAGACGACTTCCTGTTTCTAAGTGAAAGTGAGGCCAGTCTACAATCTGGGGTTTATTGCTGAGGCCGAACCACACACACACACACACACACACAACCTTTTCATCTGATGCTTACACAAACACCTGGATTAGCTCACTTGTTGTCAAGAACAGCACATGAACAACGCTTAGGATCTCAGAAGTGATGTGCTGGAGACCAGCTAAAAACTTGTTTACAGCTGGAATTATTCCAATCACATACAGCCAATATTTAATACAAGTTAAAAGGGGTGCAGAATGTAGTAACACACTGACATAGCGATTGAAGAAATGTGTCACCAAAGATGCAGTTGAGACACATAATACCAGATGTAAACAACAGGTCTCACCAGAGATTGATTTTAATTCCAGGTTCAAACAGGCTTAATACTCTTCTCTCTTCCTCTATTTGGCAGACCCTCTAAGAAACAAACTCTAGGCCTCTATCATCAAGTGACAAAAAGAAGGAGAGCGTGTGAACATTTTCTCTTAAAATTCTCTTCATCTATGCAATCATGGCTGAGCTCCCTTTCATCATTTGGAGTTTACATACCCAATCATTCTTTTTTTTTTCTTTGTTTAAAACTCATCGTTGTTATTAGTTATAACCTCGCCAACAGAGGTTTTCTAAAAGAGAAAAGAAAAAGAGAGTTGGCCTAGAACTAGAAGTAATTGTGCGAGCGTACACGTGTACACAGCAGGGATGCAGATTATTTATTTATTTATTTCAACCCTGTTTTATCAACCCTGCATCTAGTTACGCTGATATAAGAAGTTCTTTTTCCAAATAGAACAAACTCTTTTTCCCCCCTTAATGGCAGTTTTTATAAAGTACTAAACTGTTTCCTTCTATTTTCTTTTAGTAAAAAAAAAACAAAAAAAACACTCTGGCTCGACATTTCGCAACTCAAAATGCTATTATTGACATTCCCCTTTCTTTTCTTGACACTATGTAAGAATATTACAGTTCCATGTCCCCACTGTGATTTTAAATGCTTTGTACACAACGTGCAAACACATCAACATGCCGTGTTATGCTATTTATGGTACTTCCTTTTATTAATGAAGAACACCTGGACTTTGAAAGCACCTGAAAGCTTTTTGTTAATAGTCATCCATTACAGTCATGCCAATAATGCTTTGCTGATTCAGATACTCAGAGAGAAATGAAAGAGAGAAAGGGAGAGCTGAGGTGAAGAGAGAACTGTGTAAAAGAGATCAACTGCAGGTGTTACTGGGTGAGGGCAGTAATGCATCTGTCACAGGGAAATCTATATTTGAACTATACACATTCAGTAATCAACCACTGCCCTCAACTTCACTAGTTCAATTCATCGCCTGTGCATGAAACAAAACAAAAAAGCTACAACTAAAAACAAAACAAAATAAAAAGCAAATCACCAAAAAAAAAAAAAAAAGCACAACTAAAAACAAAAAAAGCAGAAACAATACACCAAAACAAAACAAAACATTTATAACTAAAAACAAAACAAAACCAGCAAAAGCAAAACACCAAAACAAAACACCTAAACTAAAAGGAAAATCAAACAAAAAAGCAAAACTCTACAACTAAAAACAAAACGAAAAACAAAAGTAAAACATCAAAAAAACTACATCAAAAAACATGAAACAAAAACTAAAAGCATAACACCAAAATCACAAAAGACAAAACAAAACATCTACAACAAACAAAACTCAAAAACCAAAAGCAAAACATCAAAACGACACAAAGCAAAACATCTACAACTAAAACAAGAGGCAAAAGCAAAACACCAAAAAACAAATCATCTACAACTTAAAAAGAAAATAAAAACATCAAAACGACACAAAACAAAATATTCACAACTAAAACAAAAAGCAAAAGCAAGACCAAAAAACACAAAACATCTACAACTAAAACAGGACAAAAGCAAAATACCAAAACACAACACAACACAACACCAAACAAAACATCTATAACTAAAACAAAAGCAAAAGACCAAAACAAAACAACACAACACCAAACAAAACATCTACAACTAAAACAAAAGCAAAAGACCAAAACAAAACACAAAACAAAGTACAAAACGACAAAACATCTACAACTAAAACAAAACAAAAAGCAAACAGCAAAACAAAACGCCACAAAACATCTACAACTAAAACGAAACAAAACAAAGCAAAAGCAACACCAAAACCACACAAAACAAAGCAAAAACAAAACACAAAACATCTACAACTAAAACAAAGCAAAACAACAAAACATCTACAATTAAAACGAAACAAAAAAAGAAAAAGCATAAAACACCACAAAACAAAACTACAACAAAACAAAAAGCAAAAGCAAACCACCAAAGCAAAACACAAAACAAAACATCTAAAACTAAAATAAAACACAAAGCAATACCAAAACACCAAAACAAAACAAAAAGCACAAAAGATCTACAACTAAAACAAAACAAAAAGCAAAACACAAAACCAAACTTAAACAAAATGAAATGAAACAAAAACAAAAAATAAGGTTCCAAGAATGCTTTACTAACTCGTTCATTTTCTACACAACAGAGTAGCCAAAACGAAAAAAAAAGTGAAGCAAACATTCAACACATAAAAAAAAAAAGTAAATAAAATAATAATAATAATAATAATAATAATAATAATAATAATAATAATGATGATGATGATGATGATGATGATGATAAATTCCAATAATGCCTTAACTAATTAATTTATGTGTTTATTTTAGCACTGATTTTTGCATGCATTTTGAAGCTTTTGGCAACACTCTATGCAAAACAATCATACAAAGTTCACCAAAAATGTAAGAAAGAAAGGAAGAGAGAACACACGCAGGGATCTGAACTCTTTGACTCCTGGGATTAAGGAAGAGGGACAGACGACGCGTGTAAACACAGCCTCTGACGATGAGCGACTCGCACCTCATTGCAATACACAAGACCCCGCTTTAACCTTTATCTGTGAGCTGACTTCCTGTAAACTATTGGCAGCGCCTTCAAACTCTCGTTCACTGCAGCAAATATTTAACATACCAGAAAACAAGATCAAGACAGGGTGAGCAGATAACAGTTAATAAAGTGAGCCCATGATACCACAGAGTTTTACATACAACTCTTCACAAGTCAAAGAACACAAAGCAAAGAACTTCACACCAAATCTCTCAGGCAGACGACAAATTCTTGAACTCAGGCGCCACAGTCGAACAGACCTAAACGTGGCAGACAGAAACCGATCCACTTCAATCTAGGCCAGCCTGAAGAAGGTTTCCAGCATAGAGCGTCTCTGTTTTGCTAACATACCATGAGAGAAGGAGGACGACTGCAACATCGTGCCCACCAGTGGAGACAGAAAGAACAATTTTAACACTGCTCAATGTGAGTGTATGTATTTGTTTTGAGCCAATAAACTGCTTGTGTTTCCGTAACCATTGCCTGTCCCTGATAAGCTGAGTTCAGATAAATGGTTTTGCCTCTTTCCCTCCCGCTTTCCTTCCTTCCTCAATGCAGCCTTTCATCCCTCCTACAATCAAAGGGAGGTGAAAGGAAAACTGTCTGTCTAGGCAATGGGAAGTCCTATAGTAGGATGCTGTAAACCTGAGAAAATCTTATATGAAGGGCATTCATTGTATCTTGCTAAAAGTACATATTTTTCAAAATAAACTAGTTTGTGAGTTGCCAGAATGACTATTACTCCAAATTAAAAACATAGTTTTTACATTTTAGTTAGTAAATAAATAAAGTTTTTTTTTCTTTTTTCCCCCCTTTTTTGTTTTGAATAATAATAATAATAATAATAATAATAATAATAATAATAATAATAACCTAAAAATAAACTAATTTGTGAGTTGCCAGAATGACTATTATTTCAAATTAATAACCTAGTCTTTAAAATAAAATAAAATAAAACAAAAAATAAAATAATAAAGTAATATAAAATAAAACAATAAAATAAAATAAAATAGAACCCTTTTTTCTCTTTTTTTTAAATCAACCTTGCATCTAGTTTAGCCGATATAAGTTGTTCTTTAAGTTTTTGCTTTGCATAATAATAATAATAATAATAATAATAATAATAATAATAATAATAATAAACAACAACAATAATAAACTTGACATTTAACTGAAAATATAAATATTTGAAAATATAAATAAATTGCTAAAAGTACATATTAGAAAACCTAGTTTTTACATGTTTATAAATAAATAAATTAATTAATTAAAGTAAAATAAAATAAAATAAAATAAAATAAAACAAAACAAAACAAAACAAAACAAAACAAAACACAATACACACATACACACATACACACATAAAAATCCTTATTTATTTAACCCTGTTTTATTAACCCTGCATCTAGTTATATAGATATAAGTTGTTATTTTT
>JAHKKF010492518.1:0-22886 GCA_019740295.1 Labeo calbasu
TAGATAGATAGATAGATAGATAGATAGATAGATAGATAGATAGATAGATAGATAGATAGATAGATAGATAGATAGATAGAAAGAAAGAAAAAGTAAGTCAGTCACGCTGGCAGCTGCTATTACAGCTTTCCTCAGGCAAGGCACCAGTTCCTCATATCCATGTGTCCACTCCACTCCCATCATCCACAAACACACACAGCCGCACACACATGACAGAGACGAGACATGATGTGAATGCAGAGGGAAAACTAACAGAGTCTCATGGACATAGAAGATGAGGTCGAGTCCACATTAAACACTCAACAACAACACAGGTATTGAGGCACAGGCACATCACTACAGGTTTACGTATGTGCCTGTAAGAATCTGTCACTTTGCCTTAAAATAACACGGATCTGTCCTTGCGTCGCCTTTCACTCTGCCTGCTGGTTTCTCACTATGACCACTGCAGCTGTTTTTCCTTGTTTTTCCTACTTTTTTGCAAACCTGTATTCTCTCTCTTGCCTAGTCACCGTGACACCACATCCAATCGATAGGATGCAGTCATATTTCAAACTCAGGGAGGAATATTACAGTCGATGACAACCAGGTCGCCTGGCCATAGTTTGTGCTTATCTGTAGATTGAATATGAGTACAGCATGCTACCTTTTAATGAAATATTACTTGTCAAAAGTTTGGGGTTGGTTAATTTTTGTAATAATTTTTTATATTTTAATTAGATCCAAATTAGTAGTGAATAAATGTTCAAATGTAATTTATACCTGTGATGGTAAAGCTGAATTTCTAGTCTTTACTGTCACTTGCTGAATAAAAGTTATTAATGTTAATATAATTATATTTATATTATTTACAAAAATCTTACTAACCCCAAATATTTAATTGAAAGGTTTTTTTTCGTACTTTAATTAATAGGAAGAAAGGAAAAGATCTCCTGTTGGTGGTGGGTGGAGCATTATGCTTTCAATGAAGAGATCAATCTTGATCACACAGCAACAACGAAGACAAAACACTACCTTTATATAGGGTTGAAAAAGTGATCCTCAGTAATTCATCTCATAAATTAGGTCTTGATGGGACATTAAAATATCCCCTCCAGTACTGTCTCTCTCTAAACACACCAATGACAAATCAGCAACTAAAAATGTTAGTTTCACATCTTTCATTTTCATTCTACACTCTCTTTATTGCATAGAATATCAAACAAATGTGTAGAGCGAAAGCATAATATCTGACTTTAGAATATGATACGAGTATGACACATTTCATCAGACACATTTTTTAAATGCTTTCATCAGTTTCCCATCATACCCTCTAGCAGCTTTGAAGCTAATAAATTATTCAATTGAATAATTAGCATTTAATAGAAAATAATTTGCATTTGCAAAACCACCATAAGGGTTAGAAATTGACAGAAGTGTTTCATTTTTTTACTCCTTTATATTAAATATGATTCCTACCTACTGAAAGTTCAGTGAAATCGGATGCTGCCTATTGTGCTCCTATGAAATTCACCATATGCATTCACAGACATGTGGTATAATATAAATAAATACTAATCATTGCACTATAGCAAGGTGCATATGGTTGTCCAGCACTGTCCATGGTGCTGATTTTTCACATTTCTCTTAATCTTAGAGGCCTGTAACACTTTAATTTGATCACACACACTTTAAACAAATAAAATACACAAAAACGGGGGTAAAATAACAAAGAGGAAAAGACAAGGCTTGTTAGAGAAAAACAGATGGGCTTTAAATTCAACAAAGGACTCAAGGGAACAAACTCTGGGTGCTAATATGACCCACACACCGTTAGTGTACATGTGCTGATGCGGGTATGTATACAAGTCCATATATTTACAGAAAAAAAGCTGTGTTTTTTTCTGAAAACCATAGATAATAGCTTTCTTCTCATGTGCACACACACACAAAGCAGAATTAAATGAAAGTATTTGGGGGTTCCATTCTGTCACATTATAGCAGATGGTGTCCAGTTCAAGCCAGGCTGGTACAATCCCTTGAGACAAAGTGGGAGGGAAAAAGAGAGAGACAGAGAAAAGCAAAAAGGGAGAAAGATGTTGGGTACTCTCTTAACTCCCTCTTTGTCTCAGTTATTTACACCTCAAAGATTGTTCTTGGGGGGAAAGGACTGACCAATTCATTCTTCCTGCCCAGGAGTGCAGCCACACATCCAGCACGCTTCTTGGATGTATCATGAAAGCCAAAGTTAGGTTGTTTTTTTTATTATTTCTGGGCTTGTCAAACTCTTCAATCGTCTCTGTGCAGGTGCAACGATGGACCTTTCCAATCATATCCATGCATCTACACCCAGATTTGCCTCCAGGATCTCTCACAGGTGCAACATTGGCCCCCGGCCGGCCTGGCACCCCTACCCTCCTGCTCATCAGCACCACTACCAAAACACACACACATAAACCCTCTGCCCCCCTTCTCGAAGGTCCAGCTGATCCCCACCTGATCCCAATTCATGGGGGAGGAGGAGGTGTTCTGATCTGAGCTCACCCTGGAGAGGTGAGAAAGAAGAAAATATATGCCATCGCTCATCTTTCTCGTCGCTCTGTCTCGTACAAGGATAGTAACTCTTTGTGCTCCTGTCAGATTGACGCCAACAATAACCCCTAAAACCACGTCCTTGAGAATCCTATGCATGCATGTGCATGGATGTAACATTGTGCGTTTGTGTGCACCAGTGTTATTGTGTGTAAAGGGCAGTATGTCCAAGCAGAGCTGAGCTCAGGTGTCCTGTGCTGATGAGCTGCAGCTGGCTCTCATTGGGGCTGTAATGGGTGCTATCCAGTGCCTGGGTCAGTCACGCAGCTGAGTTTAGACTACCCTCGGTATAGCAATCCATGTTCAAACTCATTCAGCGTTTTAAAAGTGCAGAAGTTATGTACTTATCTTAATGAGATATGTCATTAAATGATTTTGTGAATTAAACCATCCATTTAAATAAATTTGTCCTCCATGACAAGTTATTGAGACTGCAACAATTCTATGAACGGGCATGCAAACATTTGCTTAATTAGGTGTAGTATTCCCACCGAATGCCAAAAAATCTCACATTTTACAAGAGTTAGTTCCAGTTCTCAAATGGGAGTGTGATTTTCAAAGCAAAGCCATGGAAGAACCATTTTGTGTTCCCCAAAGAACCTTTCAGTAAACAGCTCTCAAACGAGCCATTTCTTTCTTGTGAAGAACATTTTGGAAATCTGAATAACCTTCTTCCACTATAAAGAAGCTTAAATGGAATGGAAAGGTTACATGGATGTGAAAGGTTCTTCGTGGATCCACAGATGCCAGTTAAAGTAGACTTTGAATGCAAAATTCACTTTTACATGGTGTTTGCATATAAAAGTGTCTTCGCAGTGTGTGGACACAACCACGCTACGATGATAAAAATCCATTCACTTCTTTTTTAATCCCCCCCAAAAAACCTAAACGGTCTGAATGATCAAGCATTTTGATTTTCTGAGTAGTATGATGTCATGTTGCTCAAGCCCCGCCCACTGACGCTGACGGACTGTCCCGTATTAGCATATTTCCGCCCTCAGCCAGTTGTACGCTGTCCACCATTTTTGTCTGCACTCGTGCATCTGTAGTGACAACGACTCGTGAGCAATGCAGGTGTTTTGTAGTTGAATTTAAAGGTGAACATATGAGTCTTCATTTTCTCCTGAGCCACTGAGGGACAATTCAAGGCAGATTCTGATAAAAAGGTACCGACTGTTCATGATCCAGCTGCACGTCCAGAAGTAGTAAATCTCACACTTTATATTTTTTATGATTATTTGCAAATCGCCTTTCCTCTTCTGCAGAAGAGAGGGGCAGGGTGAGCAGAGCTCATTAGCATTTAAAGAGACATGCACCAAAATGGGTCGCTGTCAACAGAGCTGTTTTTGACAAGGTAAAAAGGGTGTTGTTGTTTCAGTCAGAGTTGTGCGACACTCAGTCACCATTTACAGATACCATAGGAATGAATGAGAAGTGCTGTAAGCTGAATCCCACCCTTCGCAAAAAGTCAGTGACTTCTTTTATAAAACAGCATATTTTTGCGGTAAACTCTAAAAATAGTTTAATCCAATAGCCTTGTTTAGTGTAAAACATGTTAAAGATTAGCAGATAGGTTGTCGATTTAATAGATGATAAGACGTTTCCTCTAAAAAGCTGTTTATTCAGCATACTAAAGCCTTTTCATTGACATCCTTTAAAAAAAAATGGCCTCTGGTCTAGTTTCCCACATACTGCCAGACCGGAAGCGTTAGCTTTAGCCGTTTCGCTTTTTTGGCTAATGGTTGCAGGCTTGCCTTCTAGTGGCTTTGGTGACAGCCCGCCATTGTTTTGACGCCGGAGCAGGGATGTAGACAAAAATGTCTCCTAAGCCATTGAGGTGTTTTGTTGTTGGATGTAATAATGAACATAGTAGTCGTCATTTACTCTCGACCGCTAAGCCACTATAAGCGTTTTTTAAAAATCTTTACAATCGCCTTTCCTAATAATGTGCTAGTTAGGAAGTTTCGCGGATAAATGTGGCTAAAGTAAACGGAGCACAGCTGGTCACCCCACAGAAGAGAGGGGTGGGGTGAGCAAAGCTCATTTGCATTTAAAGCAACATGCAACAGGATGGGTTGATGTCTGCAGAGCTGATTTTGACAAAGTAAAAAGTGTTGTTTCACACTACCATTGAGAAATCTTAACCAAAGTATCTTGATACTTTTTCATTAAGACCCTAAAGAATCATATCAACTTGTGGAAAATGGGCATCTGATGATCCCTTTAAGAGAAAAAAATATTCTGAATTCAGATATACAGTACAAGATAAATTAAGACTTTTTATTCAGCCTGTCAGTCTGTGCATTAGTGGTAATGACTCTTTCTGAAGGTTACATCGATATGGCAATGGTGGTGACAAGTGAAGTCTTTAGTTTAGTGAGTCAATGAATTATTGATTGAACAGATTCATTCAAAAACACAGATTCACAAAGGAACAAAGCACCTGTGTGTGTTGTTCAAAGTCACATTATGGTTAATTGTGCACTGTGTTTACTACCGTTTTTGGAGTAAAATAACTGCCAATTTTAAGTCTAAAATGTAAGTTACTCACTATTCACTTCTTGTTTATCTATCTATCTATCCATCTATGTAGCTGAACAACAGTTTATATCAGCGATTTAATTTTTTTGTCAAGTATGAGGCAGATGGGGAATATTTTGTATTACACATTACAAAAAAGCATTGGAAATTTGTTTTGTGTGATTTAAATGAACATGCCTCACAGCTTGGCCCAGCAGAAGGTATTCTTATTGACCGCGTACTTGGACTGAATTAAGCCGTGAAATGAGCTGCAATCCATTGTTCTTTCACCATGAACAACAGAGATCAATACTTATGATCTCCACCAGCCCTCCTGAAACTAAACACACAGGACAACATATGTTCCCTTCAGTGACGGCATAATCTAACTAAACCAAATTATACAAAACCAAAGCCATTACAAACAGATTCATACCCACACTTAACATAATACTCAGAATATTTTCCAAAACACATTTGACTCTTTCCAGTCAAAATATTCCATCCCACTGTCTTTATGCCCAGTTCTCTTCTGTCTTCATGTCCTCCCCTCTATTGTTTTTTTTTTCTCTTTTTCTCTGGGTCTTACTATTTTCATACCCCTCCACTGGCCCTGGGTCAGACATCCTGCCTCCATCCATCTCTCCATCCACCCATCCATCTTTCCATCCTTCCAGCAACATCAGCCAGCTGCCCCAACACACACACATAGAGTAGACCTTAATTCAGTCAGTGAGGTCCTTGCCCCCTTCCCAAAGCAATGCCCAGATCTGAACACATGCACCAGGCAAAAAAGGGCAGCAGAGGGGGGATGGGTGACTCTGGAAGCCATATGCCTCTTTCTCACATTTGACTCTGTGTATTTATATGTGTATGTGTGAGGAGGGGAGGGGTGTGTTGCAGGAAATAGTGAACCAGCTGACTTTGTTCACAAACAGAGGACAGAAATAAGAGGTTTTAATGGAATCTAATACATCTCATCAGCCATGATCAATAATAGTCAAATGCATGATGTGTGGATCCTGAAGAATTCCAATGATTTAATTTTATATTAAAGATTTTTTTTTTCTCTCATCAAACTTGGTATTGAACTATACATTCATTTTCCTGATTATATTACAACTGTCTTTTCCAATCACATGCACAGACTAGGTGGGTCTATTTGCCACTGACATGCCTATTAGAGTGAAATATTCTTTACTCGTCTTTTATGAGAAGTTTGGCAATATATTAAACACCACTGTCCCTTTTATCTTTCATGATAAATATTAAAATTCTGTCTCTCATCGAGAAGAGTAAACCTCTTCAAGGCCATTCTCTACCCATCTAATCACACAATCTTGCCTCTCACAACAAATCATTACTAACTGGATTTTTTTTTTTACTGGAAAATAGAAGGATCGATCTTTGTAAGATCATGGGTTGATGAATACTCACACAATACTTTCTTATACACTACGCTCTTAAAAACAAAATTTCCGAAAAAGGTTTTTTGCAGTAATGCCATAGAAAAATAATTTTTGGTTCACCTTTCAGGAAACAGTTCTTAAAAAACATTTTTATTTTTCTTAGATTTTTTGAAAATCTGAAGAAACTTTTTTCACTACCCACCTTTTTCATCCCATAAGAGTGGGCGTGGCTATTGGTAAATTTTAGGTTTGGCTTCCAGTCTCATCTGCTTCTAGCTATTTTTATCTGTACAGAACAGTTCGTTTTGCTGCTTATTGCAAATTGGTGTGTCTTACCATATTATTTCAATGTATTATTTTAATTATGAACACACTGGTTTGTGGTGCAAACAGTTTTACCATTTACAGCACCTTGTTATTCTCCTTATTTCCCTATAGTGGCTAATGGACCGGAAGTCCCGCACATTCACAGAAAACGGCTTACTTTTGTGTTGAAAAATAAGGTGGATAAAGAACCTCTTGGGTCCATGGATGTTTGCGGCTACATCAGTGCTTTTTTATGACTTCTAGAGAGCTTAATTTTTGCGAAAAGTTTTAAAATGGTGTAGACTTAAAATCATGTACATCACATAAGGCAAACAAAGCAAATCTAGTTAATTATCAGCTGATGCTGAAGTACAAAATCTTACTAAAAATACATTTGGAAACAAACCAAACAACATCAATGCGAAATTTTTTCAAACACCGTTTTTAGATCAAAACTGCATTTTTACCATCACTTGTGACAATTTTCTTTAAACTTTACACTATTTTTATTTTCTTTGTAGCGTTTTTGCAGTTCATTTAATATCCCTGTTGTATAAAAGTAAATTTTGTTTAGTATTTTCTTAAATATATTTTTTAATTTAGGTCATAGAAAATGTATAAGAATTTAAAAAAGCTATGCTTCGCGATACTCTAGTCATCCAAAACGTCAACATATTATAAAACGGATTTTCTTAAAATATCATAACTAAACACTTAATTCAGCTAAAATGTTCAGATTAGCAGCTGAAACTTTTACAAACAATTGCACCACTTTAACACGGGCGTACAACCCATGCGTTACTGCCAAAAACTCGCGTCCAGCTCTAGCCTCAGGCGCTCCTTTCAATCTGGTCGAGAAAGAACTCGCTGAGTGGAAGGAGAGAAAAAAGAGGGGGTGGGACGGAGGTGTGACTGTCGTGGATAAGTGCATAAAGTGAATGATTTGTAAGAGGGAGCGAGAGAGCAAGAGAGCGAGAGAGGGAGACTTTAAAGGGAGCCAGTGGAATGCTATCTCTCAAATCATCAGAGGCACGAGGACAAGCACGCGTGGCTGTAAGGATGGCTGGAGCAATGTTGTCCTAATCCACGGGAAACAGAAGGGACAGCCTGAGACGACACTTTCGTATCAAATCGATCTTATCTGAGGACGCGTGTCCATTGTTATCCACGCACGGGTCAGAGGGCAACACATGTCCGAGCGTGCGTTACCGGTCCTGTTATTTATATCCATTCTGTAATTCTGCTTTCGGAAATTTCATATAACAACACGAATCTACGTTGCCGGCTGCGTGGAATTAGTGGCGAGGAAAATACTACTGAGAAATGCTGTTGCTGATGCTGAAATAAATATTGAGAAAGCACAATGGACAGATGAATATGAATCACTGACTGAAAACAGACTTGATAAAAGGGATTTGGGGGAATAAATTGATTCTCTTCCAATACATCATCAACAGAGGTGAGTTTCAAATCAATTTCGTAAAATCTTCACAATACTTTTTACTCATCTTCATGTTGTAAATTGCATTTTAGCCTACTGAATGATTAGCTACAACAACAGTCCAATAAAAACGAGCAGCTCCGCAAAAACAATTCCATTGCTATTGAATATTGTCACATTTTTAGGATCACTTTTCATCACAAAATAATTTAAACTTTTGAGTTTTCATGATTTCAATTCGATCTTCTATAATTAAAGTCGTTGAACAAATGCAAAAAACTAATCAATACAGGTTGTCGTTTTGTTTTTTCTTTAAAATTTACGACAGCAAGTAAACGTACATTTACTGTTGTAATTGGCAGATTTTTTTTTTACAGTGTTAGAGTGTAGTTCACTTGCATCACTCAGTAGGTGTGCACATAACATGCAACTTAAAGTGCATGGCGTTGATAATAAAAAAATAAATACATACCTTTTTTTAATGTTAATGACTCAATCCATGATTTGAGATTCAAGCACCCTTGTGTCATCTGGAGCTATAGCCTTTGCATTTGCATTTGCGACAGATGGTCAGCTATGACTTTGGTTTGTGACAATAATTGATTTCCATTAACTTTTGCATGGAACCAGTGAATATTTATAATCATCTACTGATGATAATTTGTGCTGAGAGAGCTGAATTGCAAAATGCACACTGACAACCATTCACAAACATTTAGTAGCTGCTGAACTGTTTTTAAAGTAACAGAAACGAATAACCTAGAGTGTTACCTTCAAAATGGAGGTGAAATATTCATTCACCAATCATTTATTCTAGACATTCTATCCACTACATGAGATCGTTCGATTTTTTAGTTGATTTATTATTTTTAGTTGTTTTATTTCCGTTATTGCACTGAATGTAGCTATTAAAGTATGTAGAGATAACTGTCCATATTTGAAAACAAATCCTTTGTGTCTACTTCACCAGGGTAGTTAACAATCAGTGCACTTTTGAAGCCTTGATCAAACGGATCTGAAAATGATGCTGAGCCCCGATCAGACGGATCCTGACCTCACCTGGACACAGCCGGACACGGAATGTCTGAACGTCATGAAGGTGGAATGTGTGGCTCACGAACCCTTAGAGGCCGAGGATGGCAAGACTCGTGCACTCGTGCCAGCCGCGCTCACCAGAGAAGAGAAGAGACGGAGGAGGCGCGCCACCGCGAAATACCGTTCTGCGCATGCCACGCGCGAACGCATCAGAGTGGAAGCGTTCAACGTAGCGTTCGCTGAGCTTAGAAAGCTGCTACCAACACTTCCACCCGACAAGAAGCTGTCCAAGATAGAAATACTTCGCCTAGCTATCTGTTATATTTCCTATCTTAACCACGTTTTGGACGTTTAAACGAACTTCGGCACATTTACCAGTACTTCAAAACAAAACTCCACAAGTGTGTATAAAGAATACTTTTATAGACATTGAGAAGTAGCATATTCCAGCAGCTCACACAACTAATAAAAAAGAAAAAAAGAGGGTAACATTTTATAATTACTCTCAGAAATAAGCCTAAACTATGTTTTGTTGTCTGTCCCCGCTATTTAAGAAAGGAAATCGGAACAAAATGAATGGAGGAAACCTTTAGTTATGATAAAGCATCACCGAAAAATTAATGTAGCTATCGCAATAAGTGAAGCTTGTTGTTTTTTTGACAGTGTAGCAGTTTATAGCTTTTCAAAGATTAGCTATCCAACATCATAAGCACATTTGTGGCAATAATTTGCTGTGGAGAGATTTCACTTGGGCTGGATCTTACATAAACGAAACAAACAGCATTTATCTTTCGCAACCTTGTTATAAATCAAGCTGATTTTATAGGCTACGAACCGTCTGGAAAAATGTATAGGCTACTTCTGTGTGCTGGAACAAATCGTAATCTCGTTAGCTGTTAATTTATATTTTCTTGTTTATTTATTTATAAAGTAAATTAAGTTATGTGAGTGTCCTTAAGATAGCATATCTAAAGTGTTTACGTATATATGTAAATATTTAATGTTTTATTAATATTCCTATTTTAGACTGATGTCGCAGAGTTTGGGTTTACCGTTGCTTTCCACTTGCACTTTTCATTGGCAGTTTTCTTAGGAGTAGGAGGGCCTTCGCTGTGTGTGCACTACGGTTATTATAATGGTGTTGCTGTTGATGTCCTGTCCTATGATAACGAGAAGCACTTCCCATCGGATAGGATCTATTGCTGTATTGTTTATTTTGTTTACAAACTGCTCATAGATAGCGCTTTGGGTACCTGATGACTTGTGGTGGTTTAAAAGTACAACAAAATTAAATCCCAATCAATGTCAGATAAATAATTTGTCCATACACATTTAAAAAAAAGCGTGCTGCCTGCCTTCCAAGTCTACAAGCTACCCATAGACGCTCTCTCTGCTGCGACCAAAAATGATCTCAAAGTAGTTTATTTTTCTTTTAGAAACTATTTATAGAGATTATTTGTTTACGTGATTCTTGTGAACCTTTTGGAAATTTTATAGTGAACAAATTATCTCACATCTGCCTCATATCCAAAGATCACCCTGTTAATGCAGGGTTTTGTCTGTCATTTTGTAGTGGAATAGCCAGTACACTGGTTTGTATCGCAGTTTTTCATAACTATTTTAGAATAAATAGTACAAATATTAATTCAACGCTGATTCGTCTGTTGTAGTTTTTGTATAAAACAAAATGAAATTAAAGATATTGTGCCAATAAGATTCTGTGTTCATACTACTTTCACGCACGTCATTTCAACTGCAATGAACTTATGAACTATGGGCTCACATTATGAAATTCACTCTCGTAACACATTATTTAACTATTAAAAAACCATGAAAAAAGACCTTTTCATGCTGTCACACAACACATGCACAGTCCGCTCTGCTCACGGCCCAAAGGCGACTTTCTCCCCAGAGAGGAGACAGGTGCTTGTCCAGACGGGCCAAAGCAACCAAATTACGACCCGTCTGCTGCGTCCCGTGGGAAAGAGCAAGAGAGCATGTGTGCGCGCGCGCGTGTGTGCGTGTCCAATTCTTGGTCATATTTCACATTAAAGATTTTTACTCAACTGATGATGTTAAGGTTTACCGTCAGTCTCAACTATGATTGTTTCACTCAATCAGTAGGCCTAAAGAAACTGCTTAGTGAAAAATAGTTTAGTACATAAAAATGTTACGTTTCTAACATATCCCAGAAGGTACAGCATAAAGTTCCTTACCCAGGCAAACAGGCTGATCAATTTGTGTGTTCCATGCTGGACGTGAACAGGCCTCGTTAGAGGATTATGTAATGAATGACCCACAGTCCCGCTGTAATACCATATGTCTGCGTGTATGTCACGGAGAAGGGTCGAATACATTAGCCTTAAACTCAGGTAGCCAGATTAGACGTCCCCTTCATGCAAAGAGACAATCTGTCGTCTCTACATGTGTCTTAGATAATATTTTCTAAAAACTAAGCAGAAATATTTCATCAAAAAGGCCCAGCCTACATCATTCTCTTCATCTGTTCTCATGGAGTTTAAAAACAAATTAAAACCAGTCTATCTATCTATCTATCTATGTCCCGGGTCAAACTGTCAGATTGGTTAAATTATTTGTGGCCAGATGGAAACGGACGGATGAGAGACAGGCGACATTAAGGGTGTTTATAAAGAAAAGACTAGAAAAAAACTGCTTAGAGGGGAAAACGAGAGTCAGTCTGTTCTCATTAGCTCTCGCATAGAAAGTGTCACACTCAGAACAATGCGACCCGGCTGCGCGCGCACTCCCGGACCATCTGTGCACGCGTCAGACATACAATGATCAGATTTTCATCACACAATGACACACTGACATAGTCAACGCATGCATTTGTTGATGAATTACAACATTTGTTGAAGATTACAGATTTGTAACATGTCAGATATTTGCACAGGATCAAATACAGACTTAGGCAACTAGTATTTTGTAAGAGCTTTAGAAAAAAAAATCAAACACAATAAAGTTGCAATAACGGTAGCACAAGCCAGCTGTGATTATAAAAGGCATTTGGTAAATGTACGGAACGCTAGTGCATTTGAGAACAAAATATCAAGTGCCAAATGTTTCCGTCTTTCTGCGATTTTTTTTAGTATCCACCGAGTGGATTCACGCAGTCTTCACACAGTTGTATTTTTCACCATGACTGAAACAATCTCTCTTTATAAAATGCATTATATAACAATATTATTGACACCCATCAAAACACTCTGGGTCACTTAAAACAGTAGTATCTATAGAAATAATAATGACAATAATAAAATCATTTTTTTTTAAATTATGACTTTTAACTTTTAGTGTTGGATGCACATTAAACAAATCAATAACAAATGCTGTAATATGCAATGGCCCTTGACTCTCTTTTTATAATTATACGTGTCCCAATAACTTTAGGCCAGTATAAACCATCATAGACAAATAACCTTCTATTCAGTCCTACAGTATACTGCATTTTGTATGTCTAACACACCTGATTAAGATCATTAGCTCAGGTTCAGATAATACTATTGACTAATGGATCAGATAATACTAGAGACAGGGAAAAAGTGCAGTAATGTAGTCAACCCGAAGGATTAAAAAAAAAAAAAAAACCTGACAGACACCACCCAGTCGAAGCATAAACTTTGTGTGAGGTGCTCACTAGTGCCACTTAGTGGACAAACACAGTGTCACTTCATTTATCTGATAGGTCTGTAAAATAATAAGCATTAGAAATTAAGATAAATCACATATTATTATTATTAACCTCATTATTAGACTATTTTTATAACAAAAAATATTATTATTAAAAATAAATAATAATTATTGATTATATATCAGGGTAGATGTGGATGAAACTCACAGAGAAATATTAACTTTATCTTTCATCCAACAACTACAGTGTTTTTGTTTTTCAAATTGATTTAGAGAAGTCCAAAAAGTCAGAGAAATCTAGCTTTCAATAGTTAAATACAGTAAAAAAAAATATTTGCCGCCCCCTATTGGCCAATAATGAGAAGTTTTTTGTAAAGAGTACACATTCTCTTTAATGTAGAGTACAAATTAAAAAAAAAAAGAAAAGAAAAAGAAAATCGATTTAATTAATTATTAGTTATAATAATTAATTATTTTAGATAGTATACTACTTCTAGGTAATTAAGCAAATCTGTGACATTTTGAATTTTCACTTAAATTGTTATGCTGATAACAGGCCTATCATTTGTAAATTTGTGAAAATTTTATGACATTAGTACAAAAAGTACAAAAGCTGTTACTGAAGGAGTAGAATTTCAAAAGTTACAAATATGTACCATTTAGGTACAAATATATACATTTAAGGTACTGATATGCATCTTTAAGGTACTTATGTGCACCTTTAGGAAAGGTACGGCCTCAGTGATAGCTTTTGTACATGTTTTCTAAAAGTGTAAAAGGAAAATTTTTATACATGAACAACACAAAATATTGCAAGGACCAGTGTTGGGGGTAACGCATTACAAGTAACGCGAGTTATGTAATAATATTAAGTTTTTCAAGTAGTAAAGTAACGCATTACTTTTGAATTTCTAAGAAAATATCTGTGTTACGTTTTCAAATAAGTAACGCCAGTTACTTTTTTTCCCCATTTATTGAATGACAAGTCTCCTGTCGGGAAATTGGGAGTAAACATGATGTTACTGTATTCTAGACTAAATGTGAACATGCATTAATTTATCTCACTCACAAAAACAGATTCAGTATTCCTCAAAATGAATAAAAACAGTGAAATGCAAACTCATTATATGACCCAACCCTGCAATAATTAAATATGTTAAAAGTATAATATCCTTTGTATTTAATGTATTTAATCCCATTTTATTAACCAGTGTCTTTGCTGCTGAACTTCGATGATGCAGTACAACCATACTAATAATCAAAAATTACTTTAGATAAACTAACATTTGTGCTTAATTTTTTAATTATTTTTTTATGGCTGAAGAGTGATCTCCTGCATAAATGTACTTTTCTTTCAGCCTGAGGTGAATTCATTTCACTTTTGGTGTAAAAGGGCTTTTACATTAGAATTGTTTTATATTAAAAACAAAGAAGCAAGCCCTGCCCAGATATAAAAAGTAACGCAAAAGTAACGTAACGCATTACTTTCCATAAAAAGTAATTAAGTAACATAATTAGTTACTTTTTCAGGGAGTAACGCAAAATTGTAATGCATTACTTTTAAAAGTAACTTTCCCCAACACTGGCAAGGACTGATTTAATATAAAGTGACCACATTAAGGTGCATCAGTCAAAAAGCAAATACCGCCAAAAAGAGGAATGACTTGTTTATATATCACTCTAAAATGTTTCTCAGTATTAAAAGTCAACCTGTCAGTCCTCACATATATCAGTAGTCATTTAGAACAAACATTTATCAAAGCAACTTCCAGTACACCACTAAATACCACTACAATACTATTACACAGATACGAATGTCTTTACAATAGGCCTACAGGCGATGTACATTCCCAAAGTATGTTAATATGTGTATATGCATAGCTTATGTTTTATATTTTCCTGATTATTCTTTTGAGATTCTGGACCAACAGTCTAAATGGCCTTATTTTGGTGACCATTGTGAGTGAACACTGAAGAAAAGCTGTAAGTGGCATGAACAGTGGAGAGAATATGTGGGGGATGGAGCTATATTTAATGGCAGCAAGCTCTCTCTGCATCTCTCTCGCTTCATCAGTTTTATGGAGTATGATAGCAGGATGCAATCAGGAAGTCAGTAAAGAACTGCAGACAGGGAGATGTAAATGAAACAGACAGAAAGAGAGACAAACAAAAGATGTGGACATAACATTTGACCTGATTAATATACATAACATATCGTGTGCTATTGCTGCGCCTTGATTGTAATATCAACATAAGCCGCATGTAATCAAACCAACAGCACGATTGCAAGTTTGCCTTTGCTTTTGGTTTAACAAACACTTAATAGTGAGTAGCCTAACTTACATATTTGACACAATTGGCACTTACTTGTCAATCCCGCAGAAAAAAAATAGATTCAAACGAAGCCAAAGCAGAATCAAATCCTACAGTGTGTCTCAGAGCAACACACGTGTATAGCTCCTAAACGAATCACTGAACGAATCGGTTCAGTGCATGGTCCACTGACTCGCTCATAACGAATGTCATTTGACATGTTTCTGAATTAGAACGTGTGTTTGAACGAATCGCCTGAATTAATGATTCAATTCCTCACTCTTAAAGGCAGTCACTTGTCTCCACCTACTGGCAAAACGATGTAAAAAAATGCACAAATTACTTTGGAAACAGTGATACAAGCAGTCAAATTAATTCAGCATATATAATTTTTTATTGTTTAAAATATTCTAATATATATTATATTTATGTTGTAGTGTTGTGGAAAAGCATTTTTTTTACGAAAACAACTAGATACAACTACAACAATATATTTTACATACAAGAGCACATATATCCTTACATGTCAGGGGCAATGCACATATACATGTATAAAAGAATACAATAAACTAATAAAAGCAAAAAAAAATAAATAAAAAGAATATAAATAAAAAACAAAATGAATAATAATAATACAAGAGAAAGGCTTTTTTAAACAGCTGTACAGTCTTTTTTGCTTTTAAATTTTACTTTTTTTTATTGTCTCCAAATATATTTTAATATCAACTTTAAATTGTTCAAAATTTGGTAATTTATCATTCCATTTGTGGAAAAGCAATTGTACCAGAGTGTCTAATTAGAGGCGATGACTCCCCCTAGCGAAGCACATTGTAATGAGTGTCAGTCGGTCCCTCCACCTCCTCAGCCAAAGTGCATCGCCTGTGTGCTCCGCCTGTAAAGGATACTATCATTACTGCCGTTAGATTGGTCGCAATGCCTGGTAGTGGGTAAATCTGGGTACAGTATTGATCATCGGATCATTTTATCGGGGATGTTGGCGTAGCCGCTGGGTAAGTTTCTTCTATACCTATTGTCTATTCTTTTGTGTTCACTGCATTGATCTAAATACAAGTGAACACCTTTTGGCATTGAAAGGCACTGGGATGCATGTTGTTAAAGTTCTCACGCCCAGCTGCTGTCTGTAAAATGACAGATTAAAGTCATTGCTCATAGAGTATTGATTGTAGTCCTTATGACAGGGATAAAACGAAAATCATTATTGATGCTTCCTGACGAGACGTCAAAGATTAACCCGTTATATTCACAGTGAAAATCTATAAGATTAATACAAATAACACAACGTTTAGATACATTTTCTGTCATATTTCCTTTAATGCTAATAAAAAAACAACAACAGATTGTCTTAATGTGCAATGGGATGACTCCTTATGATCATTAATCTCGCTTTGTGACATCGAGTCGCCTTCAAAAATGCTGCTGGGTGGATCAGGCGCACACCACGAAAAGTGCGTGTTTATTTGTTTGCTGATGTGTTTATCGGATGTATTAGAGGCAGTGATGCCCCTCTTTAAAGCACATGGTTGGCATTCCATTGACTTGGGTGGTGTATCCATGCCTAGATGTCCGATTCGCAATAGAATCATTCTTTTGAGCCGATTCGTTTTCATGATTTTGTGAAAGCAATTCTTGAAGCAGCAGAGCAAAGGAATTCACTGACCGAACATTTCATAAAGAAAGAACTAACAGCTTTACAAGTGGGAAAGTAATATAATGAAATATTTAATCAATGAAATGACCACTGGAAAACATATATTAGTTCATACAGTATTCATTTAGTTCATTTTATTACGTTTTAGGATGCATTTTAATAAAGAAAAAGGGCTATTACAGAAAGTATTATTATAATAACATAAGTGACGCACCTTTCTCCTCTGTTTTATTATTTTATTCTTATTTTTGTTTCTTTATACGATCACACTTTTTACAGTTTTTTATTATTTTATTTTAATGCTTATAATGTTTTATTTTATAATGTATTTTTTTTATTTCTTTATTGTTTCACATAACTGCTACCATTAAAGTTGGGCTACAATAAATATGACTAATAGCTATAACAAAAACAGCCTAATGTGTAAAAAATTGATGGGAAAACAAGGTAATATATACATATAGCATTTATCCAGATATGTATTTATCTACCAAAAAAACACGTAAACATCGCGCTACGGCTTCCGAAGCGCTAAATGAATTGGTGAGTCGCCTTTCAAAAGGAGCCGTCCGAACGAACCGATTCTTTAGCATGAACCGGTCTCCCCAACGCTATCATTTACGCCCATGAGCTACACGCGATTTATGACCTCTTGCGGTTCCCGTTTCTTTTTTTTCACAGACTGCTCTTTGGCTGAGGGGGTTGCTCTCGCATTATTGCAAAAAGAAACGGATATGTTCAATGTCAAAGCGAATCATTTTTATTTTGAATGCGTGGTCCGCATAGAAACAACGAACGGCTTGCAGGAATGACAGATCATTGTGCCTTTTCACATTGCGTTGGATTTGATGCGGAAAGAGGGTAAATTGATGCTTATGTTTAGCCTAATTGACTCATTTTCTTTCTTTTGTTTATATATAATCATGACCAAAAAGGGGTGGGGCTAGCTCTGACCATAATCATGATTATCTTTAAAAGGCTATTTGGGGGTCAGCAGTCAGAATTAATCCTTCTCATCTTTTCCAAACACATATGCATGTGCTTATCCTAATGATTTTTGGCTGACTTTACCTTCTAGACTTAAACACTTGACTTTCTGACTTTCCACTGTAATACTAAATGTGGAATAGCAAGTGTTTGTTTAAGGTCAGTGTTGAGTCGCATATAGAGCATCTCATCAAAATTAAGGTGATGTGAATTAATTTTATTGGGCATACACGTACAGTTTCTTAAGATATAGCTGTCCTAACTTGCTGTGAATTGTTACTGACCACATTTTGCAATAGTACAATCCTCTTTTTGCTTGTACAACATGAATGAGATTGTGTCCAATACAACTGTTCACATGGACTTTCTTACACTTCTTGGTCTCTTTAGGAAACTACTGCCAGCTAATGTAGGTCAGGTAATGCTGTTGCATTTCAGAGGAGACTGAATTGTGAAGCCTAAAAAGTACTCAAACTTGAGTTAGAATAGTGTTAGTAACACATTAACAAACAGGTATTTCACCAGAGCATGTGCACCTCTGTTATGTGTTGTACGCGATGTGGGTTTGACTGATAAACAGTGGAATCGTGCGTTTTCCTGGAGCACTAGAAATAAGTAATGAGGCAGTCTTTCTTGTTAAGCAGACATTTTATGTCTTTTGCACATCAGAAAACAACCGACTTGCAAACGGCAGCTTTTAATCTGTCAGTACAACTCTTGCATTTTATATCTGACAGCACATGAATTATGCATTGGCCTATCTAAAAGTTTTGCGCTCTCATGCGCTAAAATAACACTAAACTTTATTTCAAGAACACCTGTGAAGGAACAAAACTCCCACATTGTTGTTTGGGTACCTGTAATGTATTTATAAACCGTCTTTCTATTGCTACACACAGATTTAACACTCTCTATGCGTGTCTTGAAAGTGGCATCATTTCTTATGTTTAATATTTAATGCTTCAGTGTTTTATTTTTGCTTGGGTTTTTACAACCACATATCATTGTTTAAAAAAACATTCCAAGGAAGAACACGGAAAGGCATGTAGCCTGAAAACATTGGGCTTGATAAGCCACTCAGAATGTCTCTCTCACACACTCTGTTTTAATTCATAGTGTCTTGTACTATCACAACATATGTTGACGTTTCGACACTTAGTATCTTAGTATAGACTTGGTATACTTAGTATCCCTTGCCTTCTAGCAAAGGCTCCAGGGAAGGGAGTGTTAACAACCCTTATAACTGTTAAACTGCTGGGAAGCCTTGCTGTAAAATCTGTCAGAAGAGCTCATGCGTTGGCCCTAGCTGCAATCACTATGCTAACCACATAAGCATGTGGTGTTTTTATTGCGATGGGAAAAACGATGGGCTACTCGGCGTCAGTGGCCTTTTATGCAGTTAAATGCACAATTTTATTGTATATAGTGTTTATCACTATGAATCGCTGTTACAATTTCCAGACTGGCAGCAATCTGGACTATACACGAAATATGTATATGTATTTGCACGTGCTTTTAAAGATCTAGAAGTGATAAGCGCAATGTTTCTATATACAAAATAATACTGGCTTGCATGTCAAGACTAACAATGTAATTATCCAAATACTTGAAATACTTCAGGAGTGCAGTGTAACTGAGCTTGCAAGCATTGTGAGAACTTCACAAGTGCATGAGGACTACACTATGATTTTTTTTTTTTAAAACAGTGGTGTTTGTGATGTTTTTGACTACTCTTCCTGTTTGTGGGTGTGTTCATGGTGGTTTCTCTACATCTGCTCCTTAGAGACGGACTGCACTCACAGCTGGAGAAAGAGAGAGAGAGTTCAAGATAGCGTACTCTATGGGGCTGGATTGTTCTGGCTAAATATAGAGCTACCAGTGTTTCTGACACAATTATTTAATTTCCATCAAGCCTAAAGACCCAGATTAAAGAGAGCGAGGCTCTGTAATACAATTTTTCTGTCGCGCTACTGTAACTTGCTGTCTCTTGTTCTCTGGCCATTTTGCTGTAACACACCCAAGAGATAGAGTTATAGAGGAGAGTTGATAACTGTAAAATTTACTGATTTGCTTTGGAGTTTTTACATTTTTACATGACAGAATTAAAAAGTGTCAGGAAATGTCAGGAAATTATTAGGAAAGGTGAGAAATATTGTAGTCTAGGACTGAACCTCTGCCAACCATATGAGCATTGTATTTTATTTAGATTTTTTAAAAATACTACAATGCTAAATTTAAGATTATTTTAGCAATAACATTAGTACATATACAGATATAAATAATACATTTGTATGTAACATTTCACATGACTTAAAAATTACATGAAGCATAATTTTACATTATAAATCTTTAAAAAAATATATTATAGTGAGAGAGATATAAGAAAATATAAAATATATATAATAAAATATATATACTGTTTACTTACACCTTGCAGAATCTGCAAAATATTAATTATTTTACCAAAATAAGAGGGATCATACAAAATACATGTTATGTTTTATTTAGTACTGACCTGAAAAATATATTTCACATAAAAGACATTTACATATAGTCCATTTTGTTTACATTTAAATAAAAATTACCCTGTTCAAAAGTCTACATATGCTTAATACTGTGTTGTTACCTGAATGATCCACAGCTGTATTTTTATTATTTTTTATTTTTTGCTGTTTGCTGCCCACTGGTCTTCATAAAAATACTTCAGGTCCTACAAATTCTTTGGTTTTTTGGAATTGTTGTGTATTTGAACCCTTTCCAACAATGACTGTATGATTTTGATCAAGATCCAAAAGGTTCAAATGCTCACTGATGCTTCAGAACAAATTGCATTAAAAACCAGGGGTTGAAAACTTTTGAATTTGAAGATCAGGGTAAATTTAACTTATTTTGTCTTCTGGGAAACATGTAAGTATCTTCTGTAGCTTCTGAAGGGCCGAACTAAATGAAAAAAATATGATATGTAGGCAAAATAAGAAAATTGTAAGAAAATCATTCTGTTCAAAAGTTTTCACCCCCCGGCTCTTAATGCAATTTGTTCTGAAGCATCAGTGAGTGTTTGAATCTTCTGAAATAGTTGCATATGAGTCCCTCAGCTGTCCTTAGTATCATACAGTACAAAATACAAAATCATACAGTCATTATTAGAAAGGGTTCAAGTACACAAAAAAATGCTTGAAAACCAAAGAATTTGTGGGACCTGAAGGATTTTTCTGAAGAACAGCAGGCTGTTTAACTGTTCAGGACAACAAGGGACTCATGAACAACTATGACTTAACAAAAAAACAAAACAAAAAAACATAGGTGTGGGTTATTCAGGTAACAACACAGTATTAAGAATCAATGTAAACTTTTGAATGGGGTCATTTTTATAAAATAAGAATTATTTTCTCTTGTGGACTATACGTTAAACGTCTTTTATGTAAAATATCTTATTCAGGTCAGTACTAAATGAAAAAAATAACATGCATTTTGTATGATCCTTCTTATTTTGGTAAAATAATTAACATTTTGCAGATTCTGGAAGGTGTATGTAAACTTATATAGATATAGATATATATCGAAAGTGTGTATGTTTGTGTGTTTTTACAATTTGGCTATTATATGTAATGTATATTAGTTAAATATAACGTATAAAATGTGTATGTACATGTGTTTGTACACACACATGTAATGTAATACACACACACACACGACTCTTTACTGTTTTATGATACGACAGTTCATAATCTGTTTATGTGTGTATGCTTTTATATGTCAGTTTTGGTTGCTCATTCTGATGACAACAGTGTATTTTCTTTCCCATCATTACTTCTGTTCCTTTTTCTCTCACTGTCCCTCCCCCCTCTTCTCTCTTTCTCTTTCTGCTCTCCGATTCTGTCTTTTCTGCCTGTCTTGTATTCTTGTTTAGTAGGTGAAGAAATGTTATTGTTCTGCCTTTGATCATCCATGACTGCCTCTAGGGCAAGGCAAATTTGAAAGTCTTGCATGTGCATGTGTGTTCTTACACGAGTGTATATGATAGGCATTACTCAGCGCTTTGAACATATGTTACAGGCTTCGCTGAGCCTCTCTGTCAAATGATGTGTGTGTTCATGTGTCTTAGCTCTGTAGGTGTAATGGCTGTGAAAATCTGAGTTTTGATGGCTAAATGTAAAAGCCTCCAGGGACTCTCCTGCTCCAGTTAGCACTACATTCTGACTATATGCTCTAATAGCAACTGTCCATCAGTTCACATTAAAATACGCCACTGTTTCCTGCTACTGCCTTCTTCTTCTTTTTTTTAAAGCACTGGTTGCTCATTTCCAAGAAGATTACGTTTAGCATTAGTATTCAAAGGATACAAAATTATTGCAAATGTGACTCATACTTCCAAGTCTTGAAGCCAATGTGTGACAAAAAGACTGAAATTTAAGGTCACTGGTTATTACAGGAAACCTTTTGCAGCATTCATTTAAAACACTAAGCTGACTTGAAAAGTGACTAAGTAGCTGTTGCCCATCTGTAATTATCACCATACCTTAGAAATAGACTGCAATCTGAAAAAACTATTCACTCTGAATTAGGAATCTGTGTATCACAATGATAGGATGAATTTTGTGAACAGATTTCAGTTTTCAACTGCCTCTAGACAGTTCATCTAGACAGATCACATATCAAAGTCTTCAAAACCTTGCATTCCTTCTATAACAAAAGAGATTTATTTGGCCTGTGCTACCCTGTAAAATATGCAACAACCTCTGAATTGTCTCCAGAATAATAATTAATCGACACACAGTGCCAAAACTGAGATAAGAAGAGTGAAACCTGTCTGATGTTATAAAACATTTGGCTGTAAGTGATTTCTTCTCCTTTATGATAGGATATAATGACATAAAAAATACTTAGCCCCTAGCCTCCCTAACTTGATACACTTTTTGTGAGTGCATATCACTGTACATGGAGTAACTTTAGAGGAATTCTTTCTTTGTGTGTGTGTGTGTGT
>JAHKKF010492519.1:0-11292 GCA_019740295.1 Labeo calbasu
TTTATTCAATACATGATTTGAATGTATGTCTGTATAGCCTTTATTAATTTTTTGTTTCAGTTAGTTATTTAAAAAATTTTGTTTTGGCACTCAACTGAAATAAAAAAATGTTGAAGGTTTATTTTTCCATTTTATTTAAGGTCACATTTTTTTCTTATAGTTAACTTTATTGTTTGTTAATTAAAAAAATGGAAAACAAGGTGTACGTAATATGTTTTATGTATATGTTGACACAAAAGATGTCTGAGTTTCAGTTTTGTTCAAGGTGATTAAATGAATAGTTTTATAGTAACTGTATGGATTTGATGTGGATTTAAAGGCCACACCAAACACTGTTAGGTTGGTTAGAGTTTGGAGGCAGCAAGACCCACATTAACTGGTGGCAAGCTCCACAATAGAGATGATTCATTAGTCAAACGCTGTATGACTGTAGCTGAAAGATACACACTGTTCATTTACAAAAAGCACAGTATTGTAGTTCTTATTAAATACTTAAGGGCTTATGAAATGCCAAATGTGACTTAATAAAGAGAACATTTCCTGCTCATGCAAGTATATATGTGGCTCAAAAAATTAGCTCACATGACTACAATACAATGTTATTTTAATATCATTGACATACTATCACAGTTTTCTCAATTTGTTTTAATTTTAAAGCTTCAGTAATTTTGCTTGTTTTTGTATTTTTTTTATTAATGTGTCTATATAGTTTCATAGTTTTCACTTTCACTTTTTACAGTTTGACTTTTAAAAATGAGTTTTAGTTAGCTCTAATAACCCTGCTACAATGTCCAAAAACCATGGTACATATTTGCTAACATAACTATGCTTAAACAAACTGAGGCAGTGATCAAGAAATCTGTTAACATAAATATAACAATCTTTATTTCATGACCATTAGTCTATTACAAAGTAAAGTATTTGCTGTGAATCAACAGAACAAGAAAAATCATGGTCGAGGTACAAATTATACATGTACGCAAATGTTGTTGCAGCGACAGACATCATTTTCTTCAACTATGTGTGTATTGCAGCTTTGGTTGACCCCAGAGTGGCCCTGGTGAACGGATGACGTGTATAAAAATAAAAAACAAAAAGGGAGAAACACAAATACACGGAAACCCACTTAAATAACATTCACAACCGATTTAAAACATTTTCGATAAAAGTCTCGATCTGAGAGACTAAAATAACGTACAAGAAACTGCTCAGAGGTAGATGCAAAACAATAATGCGTTTTGAGAAATATACATGGAGTTCGGCCACTCTGTTCATATTCTACTCATGGAAGCACTCGATACAGAAATGCAGAGTTAATGTCTATTGTTTTGCAATATCCAGTTTTCTCTAAAACAAATTGGCATGAAGGTAAAATAATATAGGTAATGACTGATTTCAGATTGCTAATTTAATAACGCAACATGCAGAAATATGAAATTGCATCCTTGTTGAGTATGATGCTTACAAACAAAATACGATTTACACAAGAGGTTAAAAAATATCAAAATCGCTGAGTCCAACTTTTACTGTGCATAGAGGAGTATACTGACAGTGACAAATAAAAGGCACAAAAATAAATTAGCACAGGTTCACATTAACTGAAGTATTTAGAGCACAAACACTGATCTTTAAGGTTTTAATGTCTGTTATTAAGGGTTCATATATGTACAGTGTAACTCATAACCGTTCTAGACGTCTATCTTGGCACCAGCTATTATTAGGAAAATATGGCACTATCAAAATACTGTTTCTAACACAGTTTTTATCATTTAGTGACATTGGTATACCTAAATAATAATAATATTCCCCTCCAAAACACTATAAACACAAAGTACAAATGCATAGAAAGAAAAATGATACATACTGTATAGATTAGTTTACTATGGAAGCCAGTTTCCGCCACAGAATAACAAATAAAAATGGTAATTGTGACTTTTTATCTCACAATTCTGACTTATTTCTCAGAACTGTGAAATATAAACTCACACTTCTGATGAAAAGAGACAATTGCAAGATTGAGGGAAAAAACAAATCAGAACTGCCAGTTTACATCTTTTCCCTCTCAGAACTAGATTTTTTTTACTCGAAATTGCAAGTTTATTTCTCACAATTCTAAGAAAAAAGTCAGAAATGCAAGATAAAAAATGCCACACTGAGGAAAAAAGTCAGAATTGCAAGTTTATATCTTACGATTTTGACTTTATTTCTCTCAATTGCAAGTTTATATCACGCAATTGTAAAAAAAAAAAAAAAAAAAAGATCAGTATTACGAGTTTATATCTAACAATTCTGACTTTATAACTCGCAATTGCGAGTTTACATCGTTTCCCCCTCAGAACTAGACTTTATAACTTGTAACTGGACTCACAATTCTGAGAAAAATGTCAGAATTGTAAGACATAAACGCTGTACTGAGGAAAAAAGTCAGAATTGTGAGTGTATCTTGCAATTCTGACTTTATTTCTCGCAACTGCAAGTTTATATCTCGCAATTATAAGAAAAAGGTTGGTATTATGAGTTTATATCTCACAATTCTGACTTTATAACTCACAGTTGAGCTTATATCTGAAAAAGTAAGAATTGTGAGATATAAACTTGCAACAACGAGAAAAAGTCAGAACTGTGAGATACAAATGCCGTACTGAGGAAAAAAGTTAGAATTGTTGTCAGTTTATATCTCGATTCTGATTTTATTTCTCGCAATTGTGTTTATATCCCGATATTCTGACTTATAAACTCGCAATTGTGAGTTATAATGTCAGAATTGCGAGTTATACTTACGAAACTGAGGAAAAAGTCAGAATTACAAGTTTTTATCTCAAAGGTCTGACTTTATAACTTGCAACTGTGAGTTTATATCACGCAAGCGTGAAAAGAAAAGTCAAAATTGCCTGTTTATATTTTGCAATTCTGAATTTATCTCAGATTTGCGTGATTAAAATTCTAACTTTTTAACTCACAATTCTAACTATTTCTCGCAACTGCGAGTTTACATCCCTCAATTCTGACTTATAAACTCGCAACTGTAAGTTATAAAGTCAGAATTGTGAGTTTTAAAGTCAGAAATGCTATAGCAATTGAGTTATTGAGTTATAATTGTGTTTTTATCTTGAAACTCTGGCTTTGTAACTCCCAAATGTGAGTTTATATCACGCAATTGCTAGAGAAAAAGAATTTTGAGATATAAACATCCCCTTCTGAGAAAGTCAGAATTGTGTAAAGTCAACTTTAATTCTAGCAATTACAAGTTTATATCACACCATTTTGAGAAAGTCAAAATTGGCTGTTTATATCTCGCAATTTTGAATTGCGAGTTTATATATTCTGAGAAAAAAAAAAAAAAAAGAGTTGTGAGATAAATGTCCTAATTACTTTTTTTTTTTTCAGTGGCGAGAATGGGCTTGTAAAAATTCTTGAAATTTCTGAAATATTGATGGAGCCTGTTTTTCTTGTCATAAGATCTGACGTTATTTCTTACCACTATGAATGCCCTCTGCTCCTCTCAGACAACAGTGCTGCTTTGTACTGGCAACAATGACATGTACTGGCGTTTACGTTTAAATGTTGACGTTTCATGTTGCAGTGAACGGCCACAAAGTAGCTAACGCCTATAGCAATCTGTAATTACAAAATTACATTCAGATGGATTGTTGTCTGTTACTGGAATGAATTCTACACTGCTAGGCAAAATACTTGGTCCAAAAACAAAACAAAATGAAACGAAACAAATCAACAACAGAAAAAAAATAATATGAAACAAAAACACAAAACAAACAAAATCAATGAAAAAAATGTTGGCAAATGTTCTAACTATGGCAAACAAAACTGATCATCTAACAACAAAAATACTGACAACTGAATGATATTCTAACCGTAGGATGTATGTTCTTTTTAATAATCCCTTTCGTCCTTCAAATATCCTCTCTTTCATTATGAGAACAAAGTTCGTAACTGCAGCCATTTGGGCTCGGTCTCTGTGAGTTGTTTTACATTCACTGAAGTGCGTGACCTACTGGAGGTGTTTGAGGGAGAGGAGACGAGAGGTTAGTGGTGATTTCTGCTTTCTGCCTGAACTCTGGATGGAGACGGAGGCTGGATGCTGAACACACGGATGTTTAAGTGTGTGGCGATCTGGTTACAGACACTCACGCAGTACCGCACCAGATCAAACGCTGACAGCACCTACAAACAAAAAGGAAAAAGCTAAAGCATAGCAAATACATTTTTGATATGCTAGGATGAAAAATTTAAAAGCAGCGAATTGCTAGAGCTTTTTTAAGCAGTATGCTTTCTGAGGTTAAATAACGGTGAAGATCATGCACTTGCTTCAGATAAAAAGAGCTACGAACATCACTTTTATAAAGTTTTTCCCCTCCGATTATTCTAGTTAAGGTTTCTTGAACCAAAAATAGTCCCTCTCTCTGACCCTTAAGCTACAGTAACTTGAAGACTTCTATACTTCTGATATGATTACCAAGGATCATCACCTGTGACATGTGCAATAAGTTGATGAATACTAAATAGGTGAATGGAATTGTGAAAGTTAATGTGAAACCCCATTCACAATCCAAACTGAAATGTAATTAGACATTTCAAGGACAGTCCAACAATTAATCGCGCTAAATCGCATGCAAAATAAAAGTTTGAGTTTGCCTAATATATGTATGTGTACTGTGTGTAATTATGTATATATAAATACAAATATATTCATGTATATATAAGAAATATTTACAAGTATATGTATTTATTATCATTTTTATATAATTAAATTATGTTGGTAGCTATGTTTTGACCCTGGGATGCTGGTTAGGTATGTTTTCATGCTGGTTTAAGCTGGTCCTTTGCTGGTTTTCTGCTGGTCCTTAGCTGGTCATAAGCTAGCAAAGGATCAACACAAACCAGCAAAGGACCAGCTTAAACCAGCATCAAAACATACCTACCAGCATATGCAGTTTTTTTCAACAGGGAGATAAAGTTGCAATTAAATGTTTTATTTTCATTTTAATTTCATTTTCATTTAATGGCAGAAATGGGCTTCCATACTTCCATACTCAGTGTGTTTGTTGAAATAATCTAAATAGATCCAGGTTGTTTCAGAGGAAGCTCATATGTTACAGAATTCTTTTTTAATTTGAAACTAGATGAGTAAAGTTTGTGAACAAACTTTGAAGTTGGCTTGAGAAAGAATAGCCTGTTAGTTTGAAGCAGCTTTAAGTTTGAAAGTTTAGATAAAAAGATTAGACAGATGTTGACAGAATGTTGCTAGTATGAATTTAGCCATTTTTAACATGATTTAATATGTTTTAGCCTGTTTTTAACATTGTTAGCCTATTGCTAGCACGATTAGTATGTTGCAACTATATTTTAACATAATTAGCACAGTGTTAGCATGTAGTTAACAAGTCGTTAACGTGTTTCTTGCATGTTGCTGGCATGATTCTAGTATGTTTAACATGTTGATAGCATGTTTTTAGCACGATTAGCCAGTTTCTAGCATGATTCTATTACGATCAGCAAGTCACTAGCATGATGTTAGCATGATTAGCAAGTTACTAGAATGTTTCTAACATGCGTCTAGCATGATTAACATGTTATTAGCATGACGTTAGCATGATTAACAAGTTAGTAAAAAAAACAAAAATTGCTAAAAATAGGCTAGGCTGGTTGTCTAGTCTTAGCTGGTGTAAGCTGAAAGTAGCTGGTTTAAGCTTGGTTGGTCTTTTAGCAGGTCTCTCAGCTTGACCAGCTAAAAAGTTGCCAAAACCACTTTAAAGCCAGCCTGGGAGACCAGCCAAAGCAGCCAATCAGCTTAGGCTGGTTTTACCTGTTTTTGGAGTAGGGAGTTGTTAAGCTTTGCTATAGCAATAGTCAGCTTAAATACACCATAAGTCTCACTGTACAAAAGTTTTCACCCCCTGAATGAAATGTCTGAAATATTGGGCGAATTTGATAGTCTGGTTTACGAAAACCGCAAACAGGATCAGTTAGAAAAGATATAGCGACCCAAACTCAAGAGGAGATACATTTTAAAATTTAGTCACTGAAGAAGAAGATGATTAAACAGTAGATCAGTAAGATCTTTCTCAAGCCAACTTAACGTGCACTCATGAACTGTGCATAATATAACCAGGAAAGTTTACTAAGAATGTAAATCGCGGCAGTTCTTATAGCATGTTGACCTAAATGTGGTTGGAATTTTTGAGGTCACAACCATGACCTTTGTTTCAACTCAACTGTTTCAATAGCTAGTCTCAGCAGACCGTGTAAGAAGCTATGCGACGTGAAAATCAAAGTATGTCTACATACTACACTGAGCTCTTTATTTCAAAACAGCAAGGAAAATCCATATTTTCAGGCAGATAAACCTACCAGCGCGACCCACAGAAGACAGTACTCATTGATGAAACTGTTGAAGTACTGGTTCAGAAACAGCAGCGCTGGTCCGGTGAAGGCGAGGTCGTAACGATGCATTTCACTCTTTGTCATATGAGCAACCTGGACAACAAAACAGATGTGACTGTAGTGACATTTACATTAAATGATGCTAATGTGGTCTGAGTATGACAGATGTTTACAGATAAAAACTACAGACAACAATGTCAAGTATTTATGCTAAAATGTGCCGAAAAATCAAACTAACAGCAGTTTTATGCTCGGATACAAGCCATAATTCTTTCTGCCAACTATAAAAAACAGTTCATGTAGAGGAACATCAGTAATCTGCCAACTATATTCATATGTAGGAGAAATTTATTATTGTATTTATGTAGTGAAATACAGTAGTCTAATGTCATTCAGGATCTTACCACCAGTCTGTTGGTGAGTTTGGCAGACACACACCCAAATGCTAAAATGTAGAGACAGGGATGTCTCTCAAATAGCTGCACTGATGACTTCTTATAAATCATTAGAGCAAGTGTGATTACCACTCCTATATGGAAGGACGGAGACAGAACACTTGTTCCCTAGTAAGAGAAGAAAAACAGCTGTGTGATCAATTTATACTTTAGATTAAATACATTTAGACACAGTAATAAGATTTTTTTTAGTTTAGTTCACATCATGTACATTTAACAACACATATGTCTATGGAAGCCTGTTTCCGCCGCTGAATAAACAAAAAAAAAGGTATTTGTGACTTTTTATCTCACAGTTCTGACTTTTTTCTCAGAATTGCACAATACAAACTTGAAATACTGACTTTTTTCACAATTGCATGACACAAACTTGCAATTTTGACTTTTTATTTTCAAAATTGCGTAATACAAACTTGCAATTGTGACTTTTTTCACAACTGCATGATACAAACATGCAATTCTGACTTTTTTTCACAATTGCATGATACAAACTTGCAAATGCGGCTAAAGCAAACAGGCTCGTCTCTCCACAGAGAGAAGAGAGGGGCGGGGCGAGCAAAGCTCATTTGCATTTAAAGCAGCCTCGACCAGAATGGGATGATTTTTGCAGAGCTGATTTTGACAAGGTAAAAAGGGTGTTGTTGTACACAACCACTGAGAATTTTTAACAAAAGTATAATACAGACTTTTCATTAATACCCTAAAGAATCATATCAACTTGTGGAAAATGGGCATCCGATGACCCCTTTAAAATAATGTGATAAAAACATGCAATTCTGACTTTTTTCAAAATTGCATGACACAAACTTGCAATTTGACTTTTCACAGCTGCATGATACAAACATGCAATTGTGACTTTTTCTTAGAATTGCGTGACAGAAACTTGCAATTCTTTCTTTTTTTCACAACTGCATGATACAAACTTTTTTCTTAAAATAACGTGATAAAAACGGGCAATTCTGACTTTTTTTCTTAGTATTGCGTGACACAAACTTGCAATTCTGACTTTTTTTTTTTTTAGAATTACGTGATATAAACTTGCAATTCTGACTTTTTCCCTCAGAACTGCATGATACAAACATGCAATTTTTACTTTTTTCTCAGAACTGTGATTTAAACATGCAATTGCGAGTTATAAAGTCAGAATTGCAAGACAGAAACTCGCTTCTCTGAGAAAAAGTCACAACTGTGAGATATAAACTCCTTCTTTCTGAGTTTATATATCGCAAGTCTGACTTTAGAACACACAATTGCGAGTAAGTCAGAATTGCATGATACAAACGTGCAATTCTGAATTACCTCGCAATTCTTTCTTTATTACTCACAATTATGAGAAAAAGGTCAATGGGAGATAAAGTCACAATTACTTTTTTTTTGATTCAGTGGCAGAAATGGCCTTTCATATATGTCTGAAACATACTGCATGAAAAAAAAAAAAAAAAAATCACTGCTTATTCATTATTCTGCAGCAGTTTTCAGTCACTCATTGCACAAACAAACAAGAAAATCATAACGGAGGACATTTATATTTAAAAGTATTTTATATTTAAAATACTTTAGCTTAAATTCTAATATTAAAAAAAACACTTTGGTTCTGCTGACTGGGGAACAACTCATTTTAAACAATTTCATTTTCTTTTAAAATTAATTAAATAAATGAAAATAACACAATGTTATGAATTTATGAAGCAATGAACGACACTGTTGATAACTGTGCATTTCGTTATTTTTAATTTAGTTTTTTTGCATTTCTGTTTGGTAGTGCTGAAATCCCACACACTTTAGTTTTAACTTACCGCAATAGTAGATCCGTTTTTGCCCATTCCGCCTGTGAATATAACCCGGAAGTAATTTGTGCAGGAGAATATGGCACCCAGAAGAGTGCAAAGGGCTGGAATTATTTTAATCTGGATATTTATCACAGGGATCTGAAAGATTAAAAACAAATTTCTCATATCCTATTTCCAGTCATCACATTATTATATGTGAATCCTTTTGATCGTACATGTAAAGGAACTCTGCATTTTACTAAACACATGCCACATGCTAAAGAATCAGATTTCCTGACCAATCATGATATACAGATTTAGCACATTAGTCATTGAGCGTATGGTCTAATCATTTGACCAAAATATGAAAGAATTAAGATTGATTTCAATTACCACAGATTGCCAAAAAGCCGTTCCTCCAAAGGCAGCCAGTAAGTACAAGATTATAATGAAGATTTGAACCTCAGTCACATCAATTCTGCACAAGCAAATAGCAAAGAACTGATTAAAGGATGAAATAAAATTAGTTAATTATTAATCTCACTTATGTCTACATTTTCTTCTATCTTTCCGTAGTGCTTATCAACAGTACAACGGCTGTCTAATAGCTGCCAGCTTCCCATAAGTGGAACAGAATGTTCAAATATAATATCTGTGTACTGAATGTACAGTACAGGAGCCATTAATTATGATTAAGAGAGCAGTTTTCACTCACATGCCAAAGCGCAGTGTTCCAGAAACATACGTCTGCCAGTGGGCACAATAAAACATGAAGATGCCCACAAAACAACAGAAAAACATCCAGTCAGGGTAAGTACCCAGCTGAACTGCTATACATGTGCCCAGGACCACAAACACTGCATCAGAAAAACACACAAAACAAAACAGTAAGTATGTCTATACAAGACATATATATTATTTACACACACATAAAATATATATTTCTCATCTATTTAGAGATACACGAAAAACACGCCCAACAAATTTTTTTTTTCATTTTTGGGTGTACTATCCCTTTAAGCCCAGTGTGTCTAGAATTTTAGGTTTCAGCCAATAACTGATCAATCCATACTGACTAATAATATATTTTGATTTACACAGTACATCACTATTCAACTGTACAGGGCTCAATCTCTTAAATGAATATAGTAATAAAGTAATAAAACATAATGGCATAGGTCTAACTGTAATATCATAGTACCCAACAATATTTGCATACACAAACAAGAGCAGACCTGTAGAAAGGGAGTCACAGCCATGGTCAAACAGCTCGCCAAGTGGTGTGCTGCTATTGGTCCGTCGTGCCTGCTTTCCATCTATGGCATCCAATGATTGGTAGATGAACAGACCCAAAGCGCAGGCCAAGTATGCCCATGTTGGTGCCTGGAAAAGATAAAACAGGCTTAAACTTCTGGGCACTTTGTGAACCAGTGACCAACTTGCAAGTTCATACTTACTGGCACAAAAGTGGAAATGAATGTGCTCTTTTATCTCTATAAAGCTAAATGTGGATACAAATAATGTTACATGGAGAGAGCGGGTGTCGTATTGCAGACTTGAGCAATGTAGATGTTTTCCATGACAGCAGGAATCATAAGACTGTTATAGCTGATAAACACAGGCTGTTACAGCTGACAGAACGAGCTGTGTCTGACAATACACAGTATCTTATTGCACTGTTTAAACAGACCACAGCAATTATCTCCTCAGGACAGCTCTGAATATACTAAATTACGGCCTTCGTAGACTACACGCGAGGCAGGGGAAGAAGTAAAACCAACCATTTACTGCAATTGCTATTAAATATTCATAATTACACTGACTGATATTAAAGTCTACAAGAAAGAGCACTATTTTTTTATAGCTAGTGCATATTCATAATTTGAATGAAACTGCTATTAAAATTGACAAAAAGATCATGTTCTAATGGTGACTGCTACAACAACAAATATTCATAACTGAACTACAACTAAACCTGATATAAAAATAAACAAAAAGACAGTGTTCTAACGGTGACCAATGCAACAGCTATTAAATATTTATAAGTGGCCTGAACTGATTTTAAAACAGACAAAAAAACATTATGATGACACCGCAATAACCATTTACAGTAACCAACAACAAAATGTCCTATATTGATGATCACTGCAACAGCTGTTAAATATTCCTAATTAAATTAAAACTGATTAAACCCAACAAAAAAGACCAAATTATTAAGATGACTACTGTAAAAGCTAGTTAATAATCATAAATGGACTGAACTGATATTTTAATAAAAAAAAAACAATGTCCTGATAACTGCAATAACTATTTAATACTAATAAATGAACTAAAACTGGTATTAAAATCAGCAACAAATTGTTCTAATGGTGATCACTGGCTGGTAAATATTCAAAATTAAATAAAAAAACTGATTAAAATCAACAAAAAACCCCCACGTTATTAAGATGACTACTGTAAAAGCTACATAATATTCCTAAATTGACTAAACTGATATTAAAATAAGCAACAAACAAAGGTGACCACTGCAATGGCTGGTATATATATAAAAAAATGATTAAAATAAATAACAAAAATAATAATTAAAAAAACCCACATAATTAAGATTACTGCTGTAAAATCTACGTAATATTCATAAACTGACTCAGCTGATATTAAAATCAGCA
>JAHKKF010492527.1:0-16468 GCA_019740295.1 Labeo calbasu
TTTTTTTTTTTTTTTTTTTTTTTTCTAAATACAAGACATACCGTGCCCGTAAACTGCGAGATGGAAAATTTCGTGTTTGTGAGGAGGGGGTGAAGGAGTCGGGGGGGATTTGTTTATTTTTAACACTTCTAGCAAAGTTAAAATAAATAAATAAATAAATAGTATCAAGCAAAAGAATATCTCAAATTATTTTTAACAAATGGGCTTTACAAAGTTGTGAAGTTCTTAAAATGTCCTTTCAAAGAGTGTATGCTGAGAACTGTATGCATTTCAAGCATCCAGTGAAGTTTCCAGGCTCTTCATTAAATCAGAATACAGAGAACTAATTAAAACATGCTGTAGAATGCTCCCCAATTAACATAATCATTGACCTCATTAATATTGTGCATTGAACCAGAGAAGGGAAGTTTGGGCTCTTTGTAATTAGATACAAAGATATGTTTGCATCTCAGAAACAGTTATACAGAACATCAAACGCACCTTGGCATAAAGATAACAGAGAGAAGCTCATTTTGGAGGGAAAATGTTTGTAGACCAAAGTTATTGAAATGCGCTTCACAAACAGCCATGTAATCTCAAACTATACTTGATGAACATTAGAGGTCAGAAATGAAGTGCGCAACCCTCTGTTGTCGTGACCTAGAGATGACTGGAATATAATAGTTTTCCATTGGCTTACCACTGATGAGATATGCTGATAACAACAGTGTTTGATGGCTGCCGCATGCATTAAAAAAAATTCCATTTCCAATCACACATAGCCGTATAGTGCAAATCGCAAGAGAAACAAAACCTTTATATTATATGCTGTGGAAAATATTTCTAATTTGGTATCAAACGACTATTAATGCAGGTGCATCTATATTGAGCCTTTGTTTTGGCCTCAGAAGTTACAGCCTTGGCTTTAAAAGAGCAACAATCATTTAAATCAGTGCTGGAGGAAAAATAACTTCAGTGCAGAGCACACACAAATCACCATCAATGATTGAAATTCCAGAGTAGCTAGTAAAAACGTAGTAATCTGTTCCTCTGATGACCTCATATATCGAAGTTACCACAGACTATGTAAACAAGACCAATAAGGTAAGTCAAAAATCTCAATAAATCATTTTGGCATGGTTCTGTGTTCTTTGGATCTGCTGACGTTCTCTAACCATTGTCTTCAAAGTGCTGTGTGTCGTAAAACAAACTTTTTGTAACAGGAGACAAAGGATAATATACCATATCTTTCGAGCCAAAGAGAAAACATTATTTTGGCAAACTGTAAGTGTAAGTGCTAAGAACGCATTCCTGAGTTCTGCTATTTATCCCAAGTGTTCATCAAATGCACTGTTCATCTTTCTTCACTGTATGTTTTCCTCACGTTCTAGGACTAGAGGACAGTCTGGATAGAGATGTTTTATTTTGGCTTGCTGCACATGCCGCAACACTTCTCCATAATTTGCCATAACAAGAGTTGGAATTTCACAATTCATAGTCTGCATTACACAGGAGCCATATTAACAAGTGCTATTTTGTCTGTGCTGATGGTTGACCTGTCATTTTTTTCTTCTTCTTTTTTTCTTTTTTTTTAGACATAATCTCAACTGTTTCCATCCTGAAAAAATACCCAGGTTGTCCAGCTGCTAATATTTAAAAAGGAAGATCCTGTAATTTTAGAAAAAAAACTTTATCTAGTAATAATATAGTAATTACTATATATATATATATATATATATATATATATATATATATAGATAGATATAGATATATATAGATATAGATATTCCTGTGCAGCAAAATTTTGACTTGATTCATAACCAACTGTGCTTCAAACTAATAATACAGTTAATTGCGCTAACATGACTGTTGACATTAACCATACACAATATTACATTTTATATTATATATTTTTATAATTCTTTCTTTCTTTTTTTTTTTTTTATTTTTGGCCAGACTCTCAACTGTTTCCATCCTGAAAAAAGTACCTAGGATGTCCAGCTGTTCATTTTTGAAAGAGGAGCGCATGCAATTTTAGAAAAACTGTATTATCTAGTAATAATATAGTAATTACTATATTATTACCAGATTTTTTTTGTAAAATTACTATACACACATATATATATATATATATATATATATATATATATATATAGTAATAGTGCTGTTATAGTGCAGTTGACATTGACATTCACCATACACAACGTTAAATTTTATGTTAATGTATTTATTTTTATATTCCCCCTCTAAAAGTAACTGCTACAGACAGAGCAGTGTTTTTATATGACACCATAAGGGATTAGAAAATCATCAAATATTTCCCTTAACTAATTGTTAGAGGCTGCCATGTTAAAAAAAAATAAATAATAATAAATAAATAAAATAAAAATAAATACTGAATATAAACACACACGTTATGCATGCATAACCCACAAAAGACACGCATATTGTTTTCGGAAGGAAAGATGATCCTTCACACCAGATGCGACTACAGTTATGCAGATAACACCATTTGTGCGAGCAGACCGGAGCTTAGTCGTTCGGAGTCAGCTACCTTCTCATGATTGATAATTATCAGCCCAAATACCTTGGCTTGGTCCAGGTGGCGGCCATTTATTACGCTTCTTTTCTTTGCTCTAATTAATTACTAATTGATTTTAGCACCTGCATTGGCAAAGCAGACCTTTTTTTTGGTTTCTCAAATAGACATTATTTAACACTTCAAACTACATTCTTGCTTGTTATTTATTTGTCCACCTTAGTACATAATTACAGTTTTTTATTTATTTAGTTTGTTATTGAATTAAGTATATTAGCATTATATTTATATTAAGTGTTATGTTTTATACATCACATCATATATACATTCTTCTATTCACAAGCTAGCACCACAAGCTATTCTGTTTAGCATAAAAACATAATTTTTAAAAGAAAAAGAATGCTTATTAGGAAAAATAATAATAATAAAAAAAAAATAATAATCTTGGCGGTGCTGAGTGATTTCTGTCTGCAAAGTTTGTGTTTGTGTGCTTCAATCAACATCTGTCTCTGAGAAAACAATACGCTTGGCCTTCACGTTTGACAACAGCATTCCCTGTTTAATTCAAGTCCATCATCCTCCCTGACATCTCAAGATTCAGACACGTCTAAGGGACCGATCTGGTGTATCCACAACCAAGGCAACCATATGTACAATTTTCAGAAACTACAAACTTTTTTTTAAGCTTTAATTTATTCTCTGTAACTTGGGAACGTACTCATGATGAGCTCAAGACCTTGGCAGTTACAAGGTCCAGGAATCTTTCCAACAGGCAGTGGAGAAAGCCAAGCTTCCTTTCAGAACCACTGAAGGACGACTAGGTCACGTGACGATGCTCATTGCTCGGGTTGGAGCGGTTGACTGTGTCTCACTGGGAGGAAATGCATTAACTAACTTGGACAGTTAACAGTCAGCCATACTATGCAAAGCTTGATGATCTGTAATGACTTTATCAGTATATTCATTTTGTTTGGTTGTTTGTTTAGCGTTTTCTTATTCTGTAGTAGTAGCATGGTGAAAAGTCAACATGAAATTAGCTTTTCGATCCATTTTAGTGAGTGAAATGGGAAAGAAATGCAAATACTTGATGTTGAAACTGGATCATGAAAAGTGGGTGTTACATATTTGAAGACAAAGTAATTCAGAGGTGGAGCAACTATTGACAAAATATTACAGAATGAAGATTTTTTAAAATTACTTGGAATAGTGCACTAATGAATCAAAATGAATCACACAAAGAACACAATTTTGATTTCTTGCAGGTTTTGCTAATAAATGTCAAAAACAGTTACAAAGAAATGGCAAGTAACACATTGAATTAAACTTGAAAGTATTGAAAGAAGTGAGAACAAGTGAGAAAACATCTTGTAAAACAGTCCAATAATCTTTGTTTTAGTTACAACATGACAACTCTTTTTTTTTTTTTTTTTTTGCAACTTTTAACTAGTGTCAACATTCAGTAAAAAGGACTCAATTTGTGAATCTATTCATCATTTAGATTAAATCATGACCTTAGAAATGCCTGAACGGTTATGAAGGAGAGATCTGAACACTATATACCCACTGATAGAGCCTCATCTCTACTTCAGGAATCCCATCAACGGGAATCCATCTATAAAGGTTTGGTTGTAGACTTTTCTTCTAAATCCTCTGAACATCAACAATGCTTGTGAGATTGACTGACACTATTGTAGTTACTGAAATATACCTTCAGGAAAGCTCAAGTCATCTTGTGAATGAGGAATGGGAATAAACTGAAGTCTTGAGTAAACAAGTTCTAAGTCACTGAAAAGTGTCTTTTCATGTAGTATCATTTATCACAACCCCTAATAAAGGATTAATTACAATCTGTATCATTACCATTTTACCAGACCAAGTTACACCTCTTTTAATCTGTTTAGTTGAAGTTGGAATCAAATTAAATATGGTTTGCCAAAATGTTTTTACATACCTCTATAATAAGATCATCTAAAAGTTAAATAGCAAGAAAAACTTCTAATTTGTGGAATTTACTACTAAGGAGTTCAACCAAAAGTTATGGAGGACACCAGCCTTATTTACTCACAGAGGGTTTACAGTACAGAAACTGAATCGCCTGGACTGCAAAGGCATTCCTCAATGCCATACTGTTATGTCACTACCTCATAAATAATGAATGCTACATGATAGCATTTAGGGACTTTACATAAATTGTAGGCCAGATAAATCTTAAAAAAAAAAAAAAAAAAAAAACAGGCCACATATGTACATAAACCTCCACACTGTTGTACGTTTATACGTGTTGTAGGTATTGGTTTTGTAATCAGTTGACTACATTTTCATTCATGGAGAACACTTTCTCATCATTTAATTTTAGGGGCATTTCCTTGCAACACAATAGCAATAAATTGTCAGTCTATATTTATGCAAGCATTGCAGACACTGAGAGTTGGTGCGATATAAAGACGTTCTCGAGGTGAGCGGCTCGGCTCCCTAAATCAAATGAAAGCCACAGACCGCGCCGTGGCCAACAGACAGGAACCCTGTGGCGGTTTGTGTGGGAATGAGATTACACGAGACTCCCTATGTTAACCTATCTGCATTTTTATACCTTTATACAATTATACGAGCCCATCGACATGCAATTTGGACTCATTTTATAAAGATAAAATTTGATTTGGGTTGTCAAACATATGAGTGCATGAGAGATGTTGTATCATTCATAATGGGAGTTGATTATTGCAACTGTAGTTTTATTAGCACTTTATGAGTTTCTACCCAGATTTTGTTTTAGAGTTTTATTAGTAATGTAATTGAATGTTATAGTGATGCTATAAAATATGAAATTATGCAAATAATACAATAAAATAGTGTTAACCTCTTAGATTAATTTTTAAAAACATTTTTCAAAGAGTGGAATACCATTTATATCCTGATTTTTTTCCTCTGTAATTTTATGTGCAAAACTGCATTTTATTAACCATTTGTGTACAAAATAAAGCATTTAAAGATTAAAATATTTTTAAATTATGACAAGTGTGTTTAGGCGTTTCTGGTAGTGCAATTCATATAAATTATGATCTGAATATGTATTTTTTAAATTACCTTTCTGTGTTGTACTTGTACTGTAAGTGTTAGTTGTCATTTCAATCTAATTTGCTGTCATTAGTTTGATTAGACTGCAGACTTATTAATGGTGTATGATGAAAACAGACCTTTAGTTACAGGTCTATGGTCTGTTGACTTCTGGTGTGATGATTTTCCATAGTAATATCTAAAGCTGAATGGTGTGTTGACATCACATGAAGTGAACGCTGGCACACATGCTGTAATAACATGGCCAGAGTGGAGCACCTGTGGCGAGGAAGGGTATCTAGCATTATACGACTGGACGGCTTTTATCCCTGTTTCTACTATGGGCCAGAGTCAATTTATACTCTCAGCATGTTCTTCTGCCGACCCGCGACTCCAGCAAATCCAATCAGCTGTCCACGGAATAGAGACGCTACGTGTCATCGATAAGCGAGCTTCATCATGACATATCTCCAATGATTTTTGTTAAATAATACATTACACTTTAAGGCCTTGCCAAAGTAGTAATTATCTCTAAAAGCTAATTACGCTTGAGTAATTAATGCACATCTGTAAACATTTCAAGCAATTATGGATTACTCTCTCACGTTTACCAGTGTGATTTTACATCAATTACTCATCAACAGCATGACCGTCTCCTACACTCGTACGCGTACGCACACATGGCGTAGAGTTCTTGGCAGTGAGGTCGCAATCTGGCTCCGCACCCCTCCTGCCGCCCCAGTTTACCAGGGTACCCTCATTAAACCAGCATCCAAACCTCCCCATCATTTCTGCCACCTGGGTCTCCCACCATTTAGAGTGAGCGAGGGACGAGCAACATCCTCTGTTACGATCGCTTACTGCGACGCCGGCAAATGAAGGCACTATCTCAGTTCTTGAAGATTTACGAGCCTTTTCCTGGCCCTGAGTGAGCTTTGATAGGACACTTCAGGGATGGAAGGGGGTAGTATGGTTTTTAGGGGCAGCAAAGAGGGTTATTTATGTCCCTCCTGTCATATTTTCAGAAGGACCGCAGGGGCAACAGGACTCTAAATTAAGCATGGCATGGCTGGAGTGCTTCGGCTTGCCCAGTACAAACCCCTCAAACCACTGGTTCTCAACTGGTGGTGAGTCGCAGCTCAAAAAATGGGTTTGCGGGTCTGTTGGATCATGGACAGCAGTGAGAATATAAATGCAAGTACATGAATAGTTAGGCTAAAGAATATAGTGGGTTCAGTACAATCGTGGTTAAGCTCAACGGCACTTGAAATCTGCACAAAATATGGGGTGCAGTGATGCGCTTACGATGGAAGTGAATGGAAGTGACAACGCTATCTCATGACCAATTCATACATATTTTAAGAGGTAGCTAATTCGTATGAATTCGATTTTGTACGTTTTCTGTGAAGGGGTAGGTTTAATAGTGGTAATTCATACGAATTCCTACTAATTTGCCACCTCATAAAATATGTATGTTTTTTTTTTTTTTTTTTTACAAAAAGCCAGATCATATAAATTTGTATGAATTAGCCACCTTGTAAAATATGTACTAATTGTCATGTGATGGGTTGAAAGTGAACCGTTTCAATAGTATAGCCATAAAATGTCAACATTATTCATTCTAACATGATTTTAGTGTGAAAGAAAACATTTACTAGTCTATTTTATTTCCAGTTTTTTGCCATGCCAATATAATTAACATCTTTATAGTTCAAATAATGCATACATTTGAACAGAATTCATGTACGTGCTTTTATAAAATCACAAGCTTCACATTTCAGCTTTTAAATCATCCAAAATTTGCCCCATTCACATACATTGTACTTGCCTCAATTTATCCTTGATTTTTGCATTTTTAAAGAAGAGGTATGAGGCAAAATTAGTTGTAATAGTAATAGTAGTAGTAGTAGCAGCAGCAAGTATTTATTTCTTTATTTATTGGTGGTAATAATTACCTTTGTGCCACAAATGCCGTCAATTAAGCTCAGTTTGTATTGAACCCAGAATATTCCTATATCTTAAAGTTTAAAAGGGAGAAGAAAACCAGGCTACTTTAAATGCTGCCTTGCAATGGGAAAAAAAGTGTGTTTTGTGTATGGAATTATCAGTTATTGGCAGAGGCCTTGATTCAACCCAATTTTGATAATGCTACCTCTTTGGTGTAGTAGTTGTTCCCAGGGTATAAAAGGAAATTGCAAAAGGCTCAACATAAATTAGCTGGAATAATTGTATAAGTTCATCTTCGAACACATTTGCGTTGTGAATGTTTTAAGGATTTGGGTTTGGTAACTGTGGAAATAAAGAGCGTGTTTTTGTAAAATAAGATATGAGACATACATTTTTTTTTTAATAATGTGGTTCCAAGTTATTTAGAAAATTACTTTCATATGGTCCAGACAACAGCATTTTACGATACTAGGGGTAAGAATTATGATATTTGTCCATGTAAGTTTAGAAGTTTCATGGGTTAAAATATGTTTTATATACCAGTGAAATTGCATCGAATAAGTTGTCGGTGTCAATAAAGGGAATAAAAGACCTGGGGAGTTTAAAAGAATGGTAATAAATGGCTGTTTGGTTTGTAAAAAAAAAAAGAAAGAAAAAAAAAAAAAAAACATTTGGTTAGGAGATACTTTTTTTTTTTTTTTTTAATATTTCTTCTGCACTTCTTTGCATAGTCTCCATTAAGGACCACAATGGAAATATGCCAATGGCTTTATTGTGTTTGTTTTTTATCATTGACAATTTTTTTAATTCAGTGTTTGATGTGTGTGCAGAATGATCAGCTGACTATCAACATGGAGGAGAGACTTAATAACCAACAATAAACCAAGTGATAAAATCAGTGTTTGATTAAAGGACTTTGTGCTTACTTTCATACGTAAATGATTTTGGTAATATCATCAAAATTGGGTTGCTACTTGATGTCTAATGTAACATTAGGGCCCTCAAGCAAAACCAGTTTTGAACCTCTGCCTTCATCACCACCTCCTGAGAAAGACTCAAGCTCCCTAATCGTGCTCCCCTCCCACAATGGCAGGCCAACTGAGTCTCCTGACTTCCAGATCGTATTGCTTTCCCAATGTACGCCCTGCCAAAAGATCAGGGTCCCTCCACCTCTTCATCCTCCTCTGATTGGCTCGTTTCCACACTCATTAGCATGTCCCATTATCTTCCGGACTAGTCTCTGGTTCCCGCCATTCTAATTATTATAATAAACAACATGCTTTATGACTTTCAAGATACTGGAGGAGCTTCAGGTTTTTTCGTCAAGGTCCTCCGTCACATGTGGGCAGGATTTTTTATTTTTTTTCTTCATTTCTTTTTCCAAGGGCATCTGGTTCTGGCTGTTCCGATGGGAGAGAGAGAACAGGAGGGATGCCGGGAAAAAACCTGGATGTATCCACCTAGAATTTGTTGAATCAAATTCTTGCACCTGGATATAATTGTTGTGCCGCTGTGCTGGGACTTTCTGCCGTTACAAGAGAAGCAAATTAGTGAAACGAAATCTGGCCTCCAATTGCGAGATACAACTTCACCTGCTCTCATATTTTATCTTGGAATAAAAAAAAATAAATAAATAAAATAATTTTCTGGCAAGGCAAAGTTGACTGAATTTGTAAAGGTAAATACTATACATCTGAAGGGTAAAAGGTAATGCCATTCAAGCATTTAATAACAAAAGGTCAATGCATTAAATTACAGGCAGAGAGGTATTTTCAATGGTTTATGTACCTTGAGATACAGTATGCTTTGAAAACTACACCTTTAAAGTGTGGCTTGCATTCACTGCATGCTTCACAAATGCCACTCCATTCGCATTTAGTAGATGCACTCAGTGACAGGCAGAGACACATTAGCCTACAAGCTAAAAAACCGACAGACATGAGCATGCACTAAAATCATAGGTGCCATATGACTTTTACTACAAATGTAGGCCAATAAAAACATTAAATAGTGTTATATTAAAGCAAAAAAAAAAAAACAAAAACAAAAAAACAACATGTTCAGCTAATAATTTTAGTAATATTAATAAGTGGAATAAACAATTTGTCTTTCATGTAGTAATTGACTATAAGCTGTGTTCGGTTGCTAATTAATGTAAATTCTCAGGTGTGCATTTGTCAGTATATTTATATAAAGAGAAATAAGCTTATGACTGTAAACAGATTTTCAAAATGCCAATTTGTACATACGTACTGCATATAGTTTTAAAAGCCAGCACAATTTGATATCTGAATGGCTCCAAACAAATAGTGTGAGTGTTAGATTCTGACTGGCTGGGATTGAATCCTTGAAAATCCAGCTTCTAATCATCATATGTCTGGGATCAAGCAGGGTATTTCAGCCGCATTTGTATTCATACATCCTAAACACACTAAGCCGATACAGGCATGGAATCGCTTTGATACAGCGCGCGTGTAGCCTTTCTGCGCTCGGTCCTCTGTGTAACAGCCTTGTGTACAAGAAACAGAATTATGCCCTCTTAACTGAATAACACAGTTTACACCGAGATGACATGGAAAACAGATTAGTGCCCGAGGGAGTCCAGGGAATATCTAGCAACGAGGATGAACGTACAAAATAACACAATGGCCGTGAATTCAATAAGACTGAAATTTTGGATTCTGCGCACACGAAATGATATTTCATCCCTCCACCTCTTGCTCGTACGGGTTTATTAGTCACTGTGGAAATTATCGGCGTGTAGCCGAGGTTTTCAAACATGTAATCTCTAATTGTTTTATAATTACCCAGATTGTTTTCTGCGAGTATGGGAAATTGCACATAGGAGAGATGAATTTCTGATGGGGGTATTACACTGACTGACAGACAGACCGGTCTTGTGGCCACATGCTGGAGCAGTGATAGGGTGTCAAAGATGTGGTGTGTGCCATCGGGGGTGGAGTGACTGGGGGGTGTCGTAGGGCTTGGCAGGGGCTGCCGGGAGCAGGGGGCTTTGTTTCACTGAGTGCATAGTATTAGACCTCTAGGGAAGCCACGCAGCGGGGGTTGGATTAGCCCCTAGTTTACTATAGCACGTGCTTCTCAGTGCATGGCAAACTTGCGCTCGCTCCTCTACCCCCTTATTAGAGACCTCCTGGGATTGCCGTTTCCAACCCCATTTTCTTTTACCCATTTGCTTCGCACACTTGTCCTATTAAACGTCACTCACCTGCGATTTACATAATTGAGTCAAATTCAGCTTGCTTCTTTTTTTAAATTAAAGAGCAAATTCTTATTAAACGTGTGAAATACTTCCCAGGTGCTTTCAATTTTTTCCCCATATATGCTATATATGGAATGGGGAGAAGAGTGAAATGTTTTCATTTTATTCAGCGCTTCCGTGAATGATCTCCCTCCAATCTGGTAATAACAAGGAGCGAAATTCATATAGCATCTATGAATTCAAAACAGACCCTATTTACTTTCTTAATGCATGTTCTTGGTCTTGTTTAGTATAATTCATCAGTGCATGTATTTTGAAGGAAACATATATGTTTGTCTTCATAATCTTTAATCAGTGTGTAATAACTTGCTCTGCCTTTAAAATAAATTTCCTTTTTTAAAATTAAGCCTACTTAATTTTCTCTGTCCTGGATCACTCAGAAATATATACAATTATTTGTAAACACTTGTTGAGTTCAAAGAAACAATTAATATTTTCCTGATACAATGGCAAGTAACATATAAGACTGAATGCCTTAGAAACACACAATGTACATAAACACAAATCTATATGGAGAGAAAAGAAAGAAAGAAAGAGTATACTCAACTTGCGTAAAATAAATACAAAAGTTGTATCAACTTAATGTTTGTCTGTGCTTTTATAAAAAAATATGTTAAATATAGTTAAATATATAATTTTTGTTTGTTTGTTTTTTTTTAAACTTGGAACGTGGATGCACGTTCAGTAAGCTTGGATTTTAAAGCTGACAACTGACATTAACATTGTTAGGGATGCAGAACTACTTTTATTAATTATCTATAAAAATAGACGAGAACACTGATCACCCAAATGGTGACTTGGAATGTATGCATCATATATGCACACACTCGTGTAAAAAAAGTTAGGGCACCCTATTGAATTCCATGGTTTTCTGTATCAGGACATAATAAAAATTATCTGGTCCTTGGCAGGTCTTAAAATTTGGAAAATAAATCCTCAGATAAATATCATCACATGACATATCACACTGTGTCATTATTTATTTAACAAAGATATAGCCAAGATAGAAAAGCCATGTGTGACATACTTAGGACACCCTATAATTTAACTGTCTGTAAATCCACTTTTAGCAGCAATAACCTGAAACATTCATTTTCTGTGTGACTTTATCAGTCTCTCACATCGTTCTGGAGGAATCTGGACAACTCTTCTTTTCGACGTTTCTCCAGTTTATTGAGGTTTGTGGGCATTTGCTTATGCACAGCTCTCACCACAGCATTTGAGTCAGGATGAGCTCTGGACTTTGACTGGGCTGTTGCAACACCTTGATTCTTTTCTTTTCAGCCATTCTGTTGTAGATTTGCTGGTGTGCTTGGGATCATTATCCTGTTGCATGACCCAATGTTGGCCCAACCTTAGATGTCAGACAGATGCCCTCGCATTTGACTCTAGAATACTTTGATAAACAGAGGAGTTCATGGCCAACTCAGTGACTGTGAGGTGTCCAGGTCCTGTGGCTACAAAACAAGCCCAAAATTATCAGCCCTCCTCCAGCATGCTTGAATTTTGGTATGAGGTGTTTGTGCTGATATGCTCTTTAGGTTTTCACCAAACTTAGCGCTGTGCATTATGGCCAAACATCTCCACTTCGGTCTCGTCTGTTTAAGGACATTAGTCTAGAAGACTTGTGTTTTGTTCAGATGCAAAGAGGCTTTTTTCTGCCAAGCTTCTCTAAGTTGACTTCTGATGTCTTACCTTTTTTGGCATTGCGTTAACACACACCTGAAGGCTCCAGACCAGCAAACTGCCAAAGCTTATGCTTTTATAGAGGCGCTCAGACTTGCTGATGATCACTTAATCAAAGGTATTTAATTAGCAGTGCTTGACTGTTATTTACCCTCTTAATTCCAATGATAACGGTAAGGGTGTCCTAACTTTGTCACACATGACTTTTCCATTTTAGCTTCATTTTTGTTCAGTAAATAATGACACGGTGCAATTTGTCAATTGTTGTTGTTAATCAGAGGTTTTATTTTATTTTAAGACTAGCCAAGGACCAGTTTTATTCAATGATGTCCTGATACGGAAAACCATGTAATTCAACAGGGTGTCCTAACTTTTTCACAAGACTGTATATGCAAACATATCTGCATCATAAGTCCACTTATTTTGACCAAAAACACAAATTATTCAGTTATTTAAATTATACATTATCAATTATCAAACTGAACCCTTGTCACCAATCATGACACTGTAAGCTATTTCTGTTTAAAATTTTAAGTTGCCCATTCTAAATGGGCTAAAATTGGCATTATTTAAACGTGTAATTTCACCTTTTCCTAAATTTGATAATTCTATCAACATTTAAAAAAGTTTGTCTGATTTTTATTTATTTATTTATTTTTTTTTTATACAGCACTGCTTTATTTTATTTTATTTTGTGTTCTGGCATTTTGAATCAGACTGCAATCTACAACCCCAACCACAAGGGATGCAATAGTAAATGTTAGCATGAACTCTTCTTCTACGCTCAATTTTCAAATCAGGTAACTTTTATGTCAACTACTGTCATGGCAGAAACGTGATTTTGTATGGATCTTCAAATTTTTAAATTAGAGACATTTGAAGGTAACTCTTCAAATCACGACCTTTGAATGTTGAAGTCTGTCACCAACACAACAACTCAACAACCCATGCAAGTAAATTACTATGCGAAGTACCACAAGTCTCTAATGCGCTGGCCAACCCCTCATGTCTTCTCTGTCTTCAAAGTATGTTTACTGGCTTAAGAGTGCCATTGGTCACTAGCTTTTAAAGGCTATAGAACTGTACAAAACACACCATTGGTCAGTGTAGGTCCACTTTAGTGGTTTAGAAGGTCATGACATATAAAAAGTCTCATATTATCGCAAAGTACAGTTATAAAACAGCTTCTAAAGTGCCCGAAACCAAAGAACAATCCACCATAGTATACCACGCTCCACATCTGTGCACCTGGTGGTTGCCTGGGGACTGTCTGCTAGTGTCTTTAAGCAAGACAAGGAGAGATTGGTACTCTCCTATTGGTTGGCCTTATGGCATTGCTGGGCTAAACAGCTGACAGGTGTTCTCCAGAACCCTTTCCCTCTTTTCTAGCCAACTTGTATATCTACCCCCACGTTGTAGGCATCCCTCTGATATATGCATCATGGTTACTTCTGCCATGGAGTTAATGTGAGAGCTTGTTTATTGCTCGATGGTTTTTACAGGATCTGAGCGGGAATAAAAGCAGCAAGTCGTCTGTAGACTCTGGTGATTGTGGCTCTATGCTAACAGGCTTAACTGAGGTTTCTTTATGTTCGGGATGTTTGTTGGCAGTATTCACACTGACGTCAGACTACTTAACAGTTCACATTCAGCTTTCGGCACCAGAGGTGACAGAGGTGTTACTTGGTGGTCCGTCCCCTTTGAGGATTCACTTGTGATGTTTTAACAGGCATATTTCACTCCAGCAGTTTTCGTGGTTTAAAAGTTAGTAGTTCAAATAAAATTTGACATTGCTTGACTGCTTTATGTAAATACGAGATTTAATTAAAATGTAATTAAAGCCAACTTAAGTTCACATTTGCAACCCATTTTATATAATAACCCAGGGGCGCTGTAACAGGGGACGTTTAAAAACAATTCCAAGGGCCCTCATCAGAAAAGGGGCCTGACGAGGTCAGACAGGGCTGATACCACCCGAGGGCACTGCCTTTTCCTCATAGATTCAGTACATACTTTCATTAAGCAATATATACTATATAGCAAATTTCAACTGACTGATGTTTTAGTCACAAAATGTAACCATATCAAGCATCTCTATATAAATTGATATATTGATAGTTGAGGTCAAAAATTTACATACACCTTGCAGAATCTGTAAAATGTGAAGTATTTTACAAAAAAAAAAAAAGAGGGATCATACAAAATAAATGTTATTTTTTTATTTAGTACTGACCTGAATAGGATATTTTACATTAAAAACATTTACATATAGTCCACAAGAGAAAGTAATAAATAAAAGTTTACATACACTTCTTAACACTGTGTTGTTACATGGATCCACAGCTGTTTTTTTTTTTTTTTTTAATAGTTGTTCATGAGTCCCTTGCTTATCCTGAACAGTTAAACTGCCTGCTGTTCTTCAGAAAAATCCTTCAGGTCCCACAAATTCTTTTTTTGTGTATTTGAACCCTTTCCAACAATGGCTGTTTGATTTTGATCTTTTTTATTTTTTAACAGGACAACTGAGGGATTCATAAGCAACTATTACAGAGTGTTCAATTGCTTATTTATGCTCTAGAAGAAAAAAAACAATGCATTAAGAGACAGTGGGTAAAGACTTTTTTTTTTTTTTAAATTAAAGATCAGGGTAAATTTTACTTATTTTGTCTTCTGGGAACCATGTCAGTATGTAGCTTCGGAAGGGCAGTACTAAATGAAGGGAAAAAAAAAAAAAAGTAGGCAAAAGAAAGAAAAATGAAATCTTCATTCTGTTCAAAAGTTTTCAACCCCCGGCTCTTAATCCTTTGTTTTTCCTTCTGAAGCATCAGTGAGCGTTTAAACCTTCTGTAATAGTTGCATATGAGTCCCTCATTTGTTGTCAGTGTGAAAAGACGCATCTCAAAATCATACAGTCATTGTCGGAAAGGGTTTAAATACACGGAAGTGCAGAAAAAAGAAAGAATTGTGGGACCTGAAGGATTTTTTTTTTTTTTCTGAAGGACTACGGGCAGTTTAATTGTTCAGGACAAACAAGGGGCTCTTGAACAATTATATCTGTGGATCATTCAGATAACAACATGGTATTAAGAATCAAGTGTATGCACATTTTTAAACAGGATAATTTTTTTATAAATTCAACTATGGTTTTCTCTTGAGGACTAGATGTAAATGTTTTTATGTGAAATATCTTATTCAGTTCATTACTAATTAAAAAATAGCATGCATTTTGCATGATTCCTCTTATTTTGGTAAAATAATTAACATTTTGCTGTTTCTGCAAGGTGTATGTAAACGTTTGTCCTCAACTGTATGTATAGGGGCTTTCGCACCACATAGTTCTACGAACTAGCCAGCATGGTGGTTCCTAGAGAACCAATTTCCCCCTGGGGCCGTTTTTCCGCTTGCATTCGCGCTGGCAGCAGGAACTCTAAAGCGGCCGACAGCAACATCTTTATTTACAGCATTTACAAATGTCAACAACCGGTGAATGAAGAATGCCATGATTGGAGCCGTTTTTGTTGTTTCGTAGGTATTGTGATAATGGAGATAAAATGTAAACGCACAATTTACGCTACTGAATGAGCATGAAAATCTGATTAAATCTCCTATGACGACTTGCAGTGTTACATATCATCAGGGCTGAGAAAAGAACACAACACTACAGACAACAGGTAGCTAAATGGCATTATCGCTGTTTTCCATGCTCACAGAGTAAATGTTTTTACATGGATTTTTAAAAAAGACGTGTAGTCGGTGTTTCATATGCGTTTGGCCAAATTAGCGTACACTTACGTCACTGGTAGCTCCTATAGAACTGTTTTAGACCTTACTCTGAAGTAGGAGCTAATTTAGTTCCCCCAAATGGAGTTCCTAGTTCCTATGGTGCGGACACGCCAAAAAGCAGTTCTAGGAACTATAGACTCCTCTGTTGTAAAAGTATTTTAAAAGTACTGTAATTTCTTTTTCTTTTCTTTTTTTTT
>JAHKKF010492528.1:0-10439 GCA_019740295.1 Labeo calbasu
TTTTTCATGTTTAAGGCTGTTTTGTACTGATGTGGTTTCCTTATTTGTCTCCTCTCGTTAGGATGATTTTTGTTGTAGTCCTGTTACTTTGGTTAAAGTGTCTGTTAAATGAATGAGTGTGATGTTCATGTCGCTTTAGATGTAAATCTAGACTGTGGTAATGTTCTGTTGATTTCTCAACTGATTTCCTCCAAATCATCTTGTCTCTGTGCATCAAACAGGCCTGATGCAGCAGTTCGGTGAGAATCTGTGTGAAGCTGGTCTGGTGGATCATTCTGCTGAATGTGTGCGTGTGTCGTCTCGTCTGAATGAGCACAGTCAGCAGGAGCAGCTGGTTAAAGCGGTGCTGATCGCCGGCCTCTATCCTCACCTCATACAGGTGCAGCGCACGTTTCTTTAGCATGCGTTTATGTTTGTATAGTTTCAGACGTTTGTGTTTACCATTTATTTTGTAAGCACATTTCAAACCTTATTTGAAGCTTTAAGCAGATTTGAAAAGTGTTGCATTAATTAAAATTGTACTAGTCAGTTTTGTTTTAACGTGATTTCATGTAGACATGCCTGACTTGTATTACTGATGGACAAAACAGTATTTATTTGTAGTGTCAGTGTTTTTTGGCCGCAGCACAAAAATATTAACTGTAAACACAATTTCTGTGTAGATGCACATCTGGTTCTAATGTTTCTGAACTTCACCAGGTGAAAAGAGGCACAGTAACCAAAAGTGGAAGATTTCGGCCAGAAAATCTTTCGTACCGTACAGAAAGCGGCCCTGTGCTTCTGCACCGCTCCTCTGTCAACAGGTGAGTACATGAACCGAGTCATATACAGCTATTAATAATGCCATATGAAATGGATAGACTGAAATTTGTTTTATTGCCTCTAGTCCTCACCCTACACATTTTTACAATTTAAATACTTTAACTCAATACCCCAATTTCTACAGGAAAATACATTTTGAAGACATTACCTTATACATTAAGCATTACAGATATCTAGTATTAAGTCTGCTGTGATATTGTAGCTTTATAATGCTTTATGATTGGTTTACCGCTTCACATCAGAAATGAGTACCAGTGTTTGCTTATAGAGTTTTGTGTCACAGTCCAGTCTTTCAGTAGCAACCTCTTTTTACAGCCTGCATTAGTGTTACCACCTGAAATATGATACATAACAAAACAAAAACAAACAAACAAAAAAACATTATTGTTACTTTGTAAATAAATGTTAACTGAAATAAGTTACACATTTTTTTTTTATTTTTATTTTATTTAGCTAGGTACAGAGGCAAGTCATTTTAATTTAGTTTTTGATGAATTAAATAACTAAAACTTAAACTGCAATAAAAAAATCATTTACAAAATGGACATAAAAAGCAATAAAAATGACAAAACCACCAAACATTTAAATGACAGTGGAAAAAAAAAACTAATTCAAAATATTAATAAAAACTAAAACAGTATCTCAATAATACTAAAATAACACTGGGCAGACTGTATTTTCTGTATATTTCACTCATCACTTGTTAAACACAGACAGGAATACAAAATCTTCCTTTTTCTGTCATTAAGGAATAAAATATCTGTTTGACTTTTTCATTTTGAATGTGCATCATTTGAATATCTGTTCACTGTTAAATCATGACGTGTTTCTTGTTGTGTGTTATGTGTGATTCAGGGGAAATCAGGATCTGTCGAGTCGCTGGCTCACCTTCTTCTCAGCGGTGAAATCAAACGGTCAAGTCTTCATTAGAGACTCATCGGTGGTTCATCCGCTGGCGCTGTTGCTCCTCACCGACTGCGACGTCAGTGAGAGAGGTAATTACATCACTTTATACTAGTGTTTTTTGTGTGAACGAAATGTATGATTAAAAAAATTCATTAGTACCTTTTTTTCAATGACATCATTGAGATCACTGTATGAACATGCAATATCATTGATGGAAAAAAGAAGAGACTAAAATGTAGGTTAAAAATACAAATTATTTAAAAAAAACAAAAAACAAAAAAAAACCTCAACCCCCATGAGTTTATGCTTGCGGTTGCCAGATAGTGAGCGCTCAAATCCCCCAATCAGAGCTTTTCTCTTTGTAAAGACTTATTTTCTGCCCTGTTCAATTTATCTTCCTAACATTTACACTGCAGAGAAGTGTTGATGATCTGAAAACATTGACAAATATGCAAGTTGGCGTTGATCTCAACTGTTGTTTGCAGTTGAGGCCACAAAACAAAGTCTTGGAATTAATATTATCAATATCACTTTGAGCTTTTGAGTTTCACCAGTTTTAATAATGTAGAAAGTGTTTATATTTCTGAAACTAGATGAGGTCAAATAAAGCATCTACAGTAAGTTGACATATGCTTGATTTGTGCTTACAGGTGAAAGTGCAATAGTTCTGAAGCAATTTCTCTAATCACAACAATCATGATCAGTAATCACAATTCTAATTGTATACCCTAGTAAAAAAGTAATAGATTTAAAATGCATTTATTTTATACTAAGTATAGTTCAAGTCTATTAACATATTTACTGACGTCGCTCGAGACGTTAACTGATATAAAAATTGTAATTAAACTTCATTTGCTGTACTACTTGTGCTCAATGCACATTTCTTAATATAAAGCCTAAAATATGTTTTAATGCCACTATTGATGAGGATTGTATGATCTTTAAATGCACTTTGAATATTTTGCATTTAAAGACTGATATAATTTAAAGTTAGATCATATATACTTAAGTATATCTTTAGCTGGAATTCAGCACTACTTCCACACAATTAAAGTGCATTAAGTACAAAATTAGTTTATCCAATTTAGCAGACTTTAAGTATACCAGTTTAGTATAATAAAATTACGATTGCAGATGATTTTTAAGTACATGATATGTAAATGTATTTTAAGTATACTTGGCATAATAAATGTATTTTAAATGCATTTTAGTATATTTATTTTTCACTAGAGTGTAACAACTGAAACTTGACTCAAATATATATATAAAAAAAGGACATTTGAAACAGGACTATAGAAAACACAAAACTATAAAAACACCTGACAAAATGAACACTTTTTAAATAATAAAATGTAATGTAAGATGATTAACCAATGCATGTTTGTGCTGAAATGTTCCGTAGACACAGTGGTAATGATATTTTTTTTTTTTTTTTTTTTATTAATTTAGATGTTGGAGGTCGTGTAGAAGTGGTGTTGCCGGGTCATACACTCATCCGATGGGAGTTTTCTCCACACGTCTGGGAGTTACTGTGGGATCTGCGCACTTCCCTACAGGCCATGATCCACCGCAATCTGTGCCGCTCACAATGTCAGTCCACCGCAGACGACTGCAAGGACAGCGAGCTTATCGCTTTATTAGTGGAGCTGCTGAACAACACCGATTCAGATTCCATCAGCGATCAGGATGAGTTCAGCAGCATTAGCACAGAAAACACTCAGGCGGACAGTCTGTGATGTCCACATATGTGTGTTTGTGGGACTGAGAAATGTTCTGACATTCCAGCCGAACACTTCTTTAATGTGGATCAAACTGTCTTCTGCGAGAAGTCAATCATACATGTCAGTGCATGATGAATTAAGCTGCTTAATTTATTTATTAAGTTAAAAGAATGGTGGCATTTTCATTTGTAGACTATGTAGAAACCTAGAACAAAGATATTTTCTTAAATTTTAGGAGACATAATGTATCTAACTTAATGTCAGCGTTGTGTATGAGAATTATGAAAACTGCTATAATACTAAACTATTTTGTGTGCCTGTGAGGGAGGGACAAGTAAAATAATGTAACAATGTGCCTAATTTATTGTTCAATTAAAGACGTCCAAATCACACCCTGCAATATTTTACTGCTGATTTTCTGCACATTTAAATCTGATGAGACAACACAGTGCCTTGCAAAAGTATTCACACCCCTTATTTAATATTTTTTTTTTTTTTTTTTTTTTTTTTTTTTAAGCCTTAAAATTCTTTAAATTAATTTTTCCCACATAAGTCTATATTCTACACCCCATAATGACAAAGCAACTGCACATTTATTAAAAATGAAAAACAATCATCATGGACCAATGTTAGGTCGAAAGTGTTTTTTGGAAAAGTTTGCTTTGGTAAGCTTTTTTGAACCACCAAAACGATGATATCACACTAAGACCTCAGACAGCTCTAATAGACACACAAGACATAAAAGGTACCCTACACTATAAAAGATTTTGCAGGTCAATTTTATGTTGACTTGCTGCACTAAATATTTTCAGTTTGCTCAATTAAATGATGTGAACTGAATATTTTTTTAGTTGAACCAAATTACAATTTTCAATGCAACAATCAACATAAACTGAAAAAAAAAAAATAATAATAATAAAATAAAAATAAAACACTGAGTTTTGACCTCCAAAATCTGTTGTTCTAATTGTGTGGACTATTTGGGCTGACTCTATTATGAGCAAAATGAGATGTTGACAAGAGACAGATTTCAGATGCATTAAATGTTGTTTTACACTGTGTGCATATGTGACCCTGGACCACAAAACCAGTCTTAAGTATCATGGGTATTTTTGTAGCAATATCCAAAAATACATTGTATGGGACAAAATGATACATATATTTTTTTATGCCAAAAATCATTATGATATTAAGTAAAGATTTCAAGTAAAGTTCCATGAAGATATTTTGTACATTTCCTACTGTAAATATATCAAAGCGTATTTTTTGATTGGTAGTATGCATTGCTAAGAACTTCATTTGGACAACTTTAAAGGCGATTTTCTCAAGGCAAAGCAATATTTAGATTTTTTTGCACCCTCAGATTCCAGATTTTCAAATAGTTGTATCTCAGCCAAATATTGTCCTATCATAACAAACCATACATCAATACAACCATACAACACCTTATTTAAGCTTATTCTATATATTTATATTGATGTATAAATCTCAATTTCAAAAAATTTACACTTGATTGATTGGTTTTGTGGTTCAGGGTCACATATAAAATTCAAAGTAACTGAATTATGTCATTGAAAATGTCACTGCTTTCCTGTTGTTTCATTGCTGTCAGTGTGAATGCAGGCTCACGTACTAACACAGAGATGTTAACGTGAAAAGCTGTGTTAACAGAAACTTCTGTCATAGACTTTCTAAAAACACTACTGGAACTGCTTTCTGCCATATCTTGCATGTCCGTTCATTAAAATTCCTCAGTAAAGGAGAGACTAACAGTGTTGGGGGGGGGGGTAACCCATTACAAGTAACGCGAGTTTCGTAATATTATTACTTTTTCCAAGTGACTAGTAAAGTAACGCATTACTTTTTAATTGACAAGAAAATATCTGAGTTACTTTTCCCCCCATTTATTGATTGACAGCTCTCCTGTCCCCACGTTGAGAGAAATCAGGAGTAAGATGTTAGTTCTAGAATAAATGTGAACATGCATTAATTCATCTCACTCACAACAACACATTCAGTATTCCTCAAAATGAATAAAAACAGTGAAATTCAACTCAGAATACGATGCAAACCAGCAATAATTAAATATGTTAAACAATACAAATATGCTTTATGCATTTAATCCCATTTTATTAACCAATTTCTTTGCTGCCGACCTACGATGATCCAATTCAACCATACTAATAAGCAAAAATTACTCAAGATAATCTAACATTTGTTTTCCTTTTTTTTTTTTTTACTGCAGAAGAGTTGACATTTTTTCCTTCTGCAGTCTACTGTATAGACGTGAATTTAATTTTCTCAAAGTCTGAAGCTTTCGGTGTGAAAAGGCTTTTACATTTGTCAAAAATAGAACTTTTTATATTAAAACAAAGAAAGAAGCCCTGCCCAGATTTAATCAATTCAAATAACTCGGATGAATATTTAAAAATTGATCATTTAATCCGTTGTTAAAAATTGCAGAAGAGCAGTGTCTGCAGAATGATCTCAAAGTAAATAAGAAGTGTTAAGTCTGAATTTGTGTGGCTGTGCTTTAAATTAAATTATTACACGACTCTGTGGAATGCTTGATTCTGATTGGTCAGTCGTGACATTCCAAGGTATGTTATTCCCCAGTAACAACTGGTAAAAACTAATCGGCGTTATACGCTTGATCGTTTTTCTTAGTGGAAGCTTTGCTTAGTGGAAGCTTTGCGTTTTAGCTAATAAAATATTAAATCTCAATTCAATATTATGTGTACAATTTCTTAATTCTGTCATCCTGGTATCGTGGACTCACTCTGTTGTTTCATACAAATGCAGCTGCTGCTGTTTTGTTTTGCACACTGTAATGGATTATAAAATAACTAACAAACTAGCACTGTAAGTACTGGTACTTCTTTCAACTTAGATCAGTGTTTTGTGTCGAATTATTTACATTTTGTGGCAAGCAGCTGTGTAATAAGTGGGATAATGTACATCCAGCCAGTTGTTATCACAAAATAAACATGTATATTATCCCGTACTTATTATAATCTTAATTCAAGTGATGAAGGATTTTGAAAGTCTGACAGTAATCAGTGTTGAGTGCTACTGTAAGGTTCACTCTGCCTGGTATAAATGTTTCAAAATGATTAATAGTTGAAGATTTTAGAGAAGTAATCAAAAAGTAATCAAAGTAATAAGTTACATTAATAAAAGTAATTGAAAAGTTACAATAGTGTTTAAATAGAGTAACTTGTAATCTGTAACTTATTACATTCCCAAAGTAACCTTCCCAACACTGGTGTGCCATCTGTGTAAAGCTATTTAATTCCACATGATTTCACCTCCTCAACATAAAAAGACAAGCAGCTATGAACTTGTGGCATTAACAAGGTTTTTTCATGACAAAGTTGATATCTTTGTGGAGCAACACAGATTATTCAGACTCTCATGTGAAAGCTCTCTTTCAGTCTTGGCTCATGGGTTTGGACAGTGCTTGTTTCTGTGAGTCTGCAGGTCTTTTGACGTGCTGAAACTCTCCTGACATGAAGCGCAGGGGTACGGCTTCTCTCCGGTGTGCAGTCGCTTGTGTTTCTTCAGCGTTCCCGGCTGAGTGAAGCTCCGCTCACAGTGCGAGCACTTGTAGGGTTTCTCTCCGGTATGGATTCTGTGGTGTCGCTCCAAATCTCCAGCTCGAATGAAAGCCTTGCCGCACTCAGGACACACGTGATCTTTCACACCCGTGTGTATTTTCTGGTGCTCTTTAAAATAGTCCAGCCATAAAAAACTCTTCCCGCAAAATGTGCACGAGTAAGGCTTCTCGTTCGCGTGGGTTTTTAGGTGCTTTTTCAGGTGTGAGGCCAAAAAAAACTTCTGAGTGCAGTGTTCGCAGCTGAACGGTCGTTCTCCAGTGTGAGATCGCAAGTGATTTTTGAGTTTCACTGCCTGGTTGAAAGTCTTTCCACATTGAGAGCACTGGTGCAGCTCTTCTTCTGAATGAATACTCTCGTGTCTTTTTAAGTTACCGGGTTGCGTGAAGGTCATCCCGCACTCCCGACACGCGTACGGTCTCTCTCCGGTGTGAATCCGCATGTGAGCGTTAAGGGTTCCTTTCTGTATGAAGCTCTTGTTGCACTGATGGCAGTTGTAGGGACTCTTTCCAGTGTGGATCCGCATGTGATCCTTCAGACTCCTCTTCTGTGTGAAGGTCTTGCCGCAGTGAGGGCAGGGGAACGGCGTCGCTCCCGAGTGGATTCTCATGTGACCCATGAGGTTTCCTTTCTGTCTGAAACACTTCCCGCACTGCGAGCAGACGAACGGCTTCTCTCCGGTGTGAGTCCTTATGTGATCTTCAAGACGCACTTTACGGGCAAAGCTCCTTCCACAGTGAGGACACGTGAACGAATTTTTGCCTCCCATTATTTGGTTTCTTTTCAGTCTAAAATATGTTCCTTTCCTCGAGATCTTCCACTTTCATTCTGGATCACTCATATCTTCTCTCTTCTCTTTAAAAAAGTCCATTCTTGCAGTAGAACGGTATGTCACACAGAATGTATTTACTACATCTGGATTAATCCTGATTTACTTGAATCCATATGGCCCAGTTCATTTGCAGGATGATGGAAATTATTCCACCATTATTTTGGGAATTGCATTGACACAAGCCATGTGGAAAGAAGGTGCAGATCTGCTAAAATAAAGCATAAAAGCACAAATGTAAACACTGCTAAATTGATAATTAAAGCATTTGTTGTTCTTGATTATTCAATGACATTACACAGTCCAGCCATGCAAACTCCAATAAAGTAATGGTTAATCTGGTTTTCGTTTTCATTATTTTATGAATGTATTTAAAATCTGCGAAATCTGCTTTCTATAACCTAAAGCAGTAAAGCAGTCATGTAGCACAAAAAGGAGAGCAGATCATGTGTTTGATTACCAGGAATGCATGAATTTACATGAAGTAAGTGTCTGCCAAATGCATATATTAAAAAAAAAATGCAATAATTTTCAGATTTGCATGAATCATGACAATATCATTACTATAAAGCAAAATATCCCATCCCTCCCATCTCACAAATACAAGTCATGCAGATTTATGTCACTGCACAAATAATTGCTGAGCCATTTGTATTGGTTTATTGGTAAAATACAGGGGGTTTGAAACTTTTTAATGCCAATGATCCCTAAATATGTTGATTCCCTTGCAAAAGGCTCCTTTCCAAAAATATAATAATGCTTTATTTTTTAAGGTTCATTCATAGTTTGCTGTGTGAGAAAAATAATGTAGTATTACAATGAAAACATGTTGTTTAAAATTAAAAAATGGCATTTGTGTTATCACTGCACTAAAAACGAGTACATTATTATCTTGGAAACATTACTAATTCTGAATAATAATTCTGAGTTTGTATATCACAAAAAATGGAACTAGATACCAGTGTGAAATATGAAAACAGAGGACAAAACGTTTACCTATATTATTCCAATTCACCTTATTTTTTTCAGAGTATGGAACATCTAAATTTATGCAAATGAACATTTGTGTATTAAAATAATAGTTAATGCTGCACTCACCAATGTCACGTCATTTGCCGTCAGCGCTTCATATCAGTACAAAACATCACTACATTAACAACAACGTGCGTAAATGCACATGACTGACATTAAACGTTCACTGTAATATTGTTGGAACACATTAATCTCAAAAACACAAAACCCTCTCCAGCAGGGTTACGGCGCAGCGCTGTGACGTCACGACGACGCCTGGCACTAAGGAGAAACAAAGGAAAAGTCCTTCAAAATCATGCGATGAAAATAATTCTTAAGTAATATATAAATATAGTTCAAGTCTGACACTTAAATACTCCACATATGGTTAATGCGCTATAAACATGTTTGTCAACACAATCTCAAAGTAAGCTTTTATTAACTTAAGTCGAAGTATTTATTTTAAACTTGGCATTTCAACTCTCTATTTATTAAACTATTATTTAAGAAACAAAATTCAAAATGATGTGTGGGTGGAACAGAAATAGTATCAAATTAATTACACTGTGTTTTAATTTGTCAAATAATGGCCTATTATATCTCCATATTATAGCTCCTTATAGGGTGGATTCAGGTAAAGTGGGCCACTCTCTCTAAAACGTGTGATTTGGATACCTTTTTTCTTTTCATTCCTGTATCACTTTTGTTAACTTTAAGGTCCAGCTATAATATTTAAATTTAAATATAGTTCATATAAAATGTTATTTGCAAGGTATATACCAATAAACATTTTGAGATCGTGCACTCCAGGAAAAAAAAAAAAATCAGGTAAAGGGAGCCATTCCTTTTATCAAAAAATATTCTGCAACTTAATTAAAAACACAGGTTTTATTAACACAGATTATCAGAAAAACATATTTAACAACATATTTAAGGAATCCAAAAATATATAAACTACAGGTTATAAGTAAAATAAACCATGTGGAAATCCTCATCTTAATTCTTGTGTGAAATTCCAAACAACCAGAACAAGAACATGTTATGACATTAAATTTGATGAAATGTGAATATCAGAATATTTAGAAATCAGAATATAAATTAACTCTACAATATGCAAAAAAAGTGACAACAACAACAATGAATGAGGAACATTTAAAATTGTAACCATATGTAAAATGTTTTTCTGTCTGTTCTCTAAACACTTTAAATTAACTTCAGTTGTGTCCATATTTTAAAGCTTGATATTCTGCACCTACATTTTTCTCCTCTCATCCTTTCTTCAATGCACAGCTTGAGCTACATGCCATGACTTCCATTCTATTCTGTCTTTCCTTTCTACCATCTCTGACCTGAAATTCCTGACTGCAGACTCATTTCTGTTTTCCAAAAAAAGTAAATAATACATGTCAACTATAAAACAACCAGTGAATGTCGATTTATTTAAAGGGGTCATCAGATGCCCATTTTCCACAAGTTGATATGATTCTTTAGGGTCTTAATAAAAAGTCTCTAATATACTTTGATTAAAAATTCTCA
>JAHKKF010492531.1:0-11800 GCA_019740295.1 Labeo calbasu
ATAATAATCAAACAAAAACACTTTAAAATGCAGTCTTTTGCTTAGCCTAGTAATGGTTTTCAGATTAAAAAAAAGAAAAAAGGCTATTTTTAGGACTAGACAGTGATTTTGACCTAGTTTTGGAAATCTGAGATACAGTTTGTGATACAACAGTGACAACTGATGCTTTTCGAATGGGGTGAAGCACAAATCTCAGTTATTAATGGCAAAGTGTATCTAAAAGTTTGATTTAGCATAAGAAGACACTGACTTGTAGAATTCAAAACTCCTTCTTATTTACAAAACAATATGCTCAAAACTCCTGAAATCTTCATAGTTGTGACATATGAATGAAGAAGAATGGGTACGCAAACAAATACAAATACCTACAGGGTAAATTCAAAATAATTTTGAGCCTAGTGTGACCACCAGTTGAATCTGCTCCCAGAGTTTACAACACAAATACCTTGATACTTTCCAAGCTCTTCAGTCCACAGACTGTGAGTCCCATAATGCCTCTCATCATGAATAAACACCACAGTTGAAGCTCCTGCATCATCTGCATTCTGTATCAGCTCCTGATATTTTATAGAGTAATTATAATTGACTGATAAGATATAAGATACATACCATTTGATGCACAATTATTATTGCAGTATGTAAAGGTATTTCTTTTTTCATTTCAATTATTTTTTATTTTTTTACCTACCTTCAATATTTGTCCCCCATCTGGGTACCTTCTCAAAATTTCCTTCAAGTAATCAATGAACGGTGGAGACGTAGCACCAAATTTATTTCTACATTGAACAATGTAAAGTTTATCACAAACTACACAAAACATACACATCTAATTTAGTGTTCAGTGTGTAACAGATAAAGTACAAAGTGTTAAGTTTTAGTATGCTTGGGATTATTTGTAAAACATATTCATCTTATTACTGGCTTTTTTTTCATAAACTCCTAAATACTAAATACTAACAGTTCACTTTTAATCAGATATTAAATCATCTTAAACATAAAATATGCAGTAAGTAAAACCACTTACTTCTTTTTCTTTTTTTGCCTTGATGCAGAACTCATTGTCCTTCTTTTAAAATCCCCTGTGTGGTGAAAAAAGCTGTTTAAAAACAATTAACTTCCAAACATTCTTAAAAGAAGCATTATTTTGAACAGTTGTTCTTATTCCATTGTCATTTTATTTATATGTAGTAGTTTGCACTGCTTTGGGTCTTCTGTGGCTTACAGCTACAAAACAGTTCACGAGTTTACATACACTTTGCAGAATCAGCAAGATATTCATAATTTTAAAAATGTAAGAGCGAATATAAAAACTGCCTTTTATTTTATATATTCCATACTACCCAGAATAAGTAATTAAGTTATTTCGCAAAACAGATGTTTTACATACAGGTCAATATCACTGTAGGGTGCCTTTTGGTGTCCTTTACATAAATAACTCATTTACCATGATAACTTAATTTAAAAATGACTATGAAAGGATCTGTTATATTAGGTTTTTATATTCATAACAAAAGCATTACTTGGCTCTTTAGATACATTTTCTAGATTTCTTAAAGTTTTGTGTAGGAGGATGTGTGTTATTTTGTCCCACGTCCCAGGCACTGCTCATTAAATTTGAACGAGAGTGGAATATAGTCAAATCATAAAATTTTAACATTTTGTTCTCCTATTAATTTGTTAAATAAGAGATTACTCAATTTGAGTGTATTGACAATTTGGTAATAAAAACGGTATTTTTATTTAATAAAAAGAAGAGTTTGTCTATGTCCTCTGAATGGTTGTCCACCCTGTCATATTGGGGAATCCGCCCCTTTAAGAAAACCCATCCCCTTCAGTGACATCTGGACAACAGATTTTTTTGTCTCTTCAGTGGCGGAAATTTCAACGGCTGAGGTGAGTAAGTTGATGACTTCTAAATAGACAAATTTTCTTTGTATGAGTTTGCTTACTTGCTTTTACTAAGCTTAACATGTCCACCCTGTCGGCATAAAATATGCCAGAAGTGATTAGAATACAGTATTTTCATAATATGTACATTTAAATATACCCAATTCTCTTCAACAACCAGACTAACTATTTAGCTAGTCATAGTTTTTTGTAAGATAATATGCTAATTAAAGCTCAAAATGTCCACCCTGTCATTGTTCCAAAATGTAAATAATAATCTTTATAATCCCGTGTGTTCAATAGCTAAGTGTGGGGGCAATAACATGCAAACAAAAAACTGCATCGAAATATCACAGTTTTCTCCAAATAAGAAAAAAATACATGTGCAAATTGTATGAGTTCCACTTCTAGGGAACTCAACACCATGTTCTTGGTGGACACTATTGGGAATGCAGCCGCATGACCCCGTGCCTGAATCATGTGTAAAACAACTTCAGTCCTATAGAGAATGAGAACGTGACGTCAGCAACGCACGGCATTCTGGGACTTTCGGACACTACAGTCTAGACTGGGTAATAGTGGAGGTAGATGTTAAAATTTATATTGTACATTTAAAAACTCATTAGAATGGAGAACGCTTGCTGTGACATGAGCTGCCATATCTGCTGTCATGACCGGAGGGGAGAATGGATGTAAAATTAAGCGCAATTTTATGTTTTTCAGCTTGAAACAGCACAATGGTGAAAGCAGCTCAATGAAAATAAACAACTTAAAAATCTGGCTTTGTCGTTTGTATTTATTATTTATAACAGATTCATAATTTCCGATCCACTTGAATTTATAAGTGCTCACGCTATGAATAACACGTTTGGAAATGTAATTTATTTGTGATATGACTCGTTGCGATCACTCTCCTTGTTCATAAAGCAACTCATCTGATTCACTGTTCAGCAGCTCTTTGTAAGAAATTGTGTAACTTATTTGTTCAATTTAGGTCCAGTAAGACTTATTGCACTTTATCCCTTAATGAAATTAGGGCTATGTGATATATGATTAAATACATCAGCGTTTCTCAATTACAGTCCTCACGTACCCTCGCTCTACCCTCTCTTATTTAACCTGATTCAGATAACTAGCTAGTTCAAAGAGAGCTCCATGACTAAACTGTGTTCCGATTAACATGGTCCCTACACAATGTTCATTGCTCCCTACTCCCTGAGCAGTGGAAATCAGTTGAAGTTTACTTTACTTAGGAATATTCATTCATGAATTTGTGCTACGCCGCCGCCTGCATCGTCTTAACACACAGACGAAACAGAAGTGTGACATAATATACCTCTGTAAATAAATGCAATTTAAATTCACGTCTTGCACACTTTTAATGCTTGTTGAATGGAACATATACGCTGCCTTCGAACTGTAATCAGGGCGGAATATTTAAAGTTCGCAGGGCACTTACTTTTGAATAGAACAGACATCTGATATACAAAATGTGCAGAGCTGTGGTTCACTTACAAGATCAACTGGCTGTGATCAAGCTATAGTGTATTTATTTTATCTGGCAGACATATCAGTGCCACCTAGTTATTAAAAACTGCAAAAGAGAATTAATTCAGTCCTGTGTGTGGTACAATAGAAGGTGGCCGTATGATTTCTGTGAGTGTGTACGTGTTGTGTTCTGGCCACACGACTGAGTGCTCGAATGAACGCAATACGCAAATTAACGCAAATACAGTCGTTTTTTCCTCTAGTGATTTGTATGTATTGCCATTGTACTCTATTTGGCGTGTCCTAAAACATAGCAGTGACGACCCAGAATGCAACGCGCAGTGATGTAGATTCCCAAGCTCTATTGGTCCACATAGCCTGTGACAGCATAGGTGGGTACCCAAAAGTATTAAAGGGCACCTGCTGAATACGTCACCAACTTTTGTTGTCTGCCATCTGTCTGTTCTCGTGTGTAAAACATCATCCTGGTGAGTCAAGCAGTGCTTTGAGGAATATGTGCCTCCATGTTGGTATTCTAACACTCGCGGGCATATTCTAATATCCAACCCTGGTCCTGGAGATCGACTTTCCTGCAAAGTTCAGCTCCAACCCTGACCAAACACACCTGAACCAGCTAATTAGGATCTCAAGGAGCACTTGATAATTACAGATAGGTGTGTTTGATTAGGGTTGAAACTAAACTCTGCAGGATCTCCAGGAACAGGGTTGGGCACCCCTGTTCTAATCTTTGCGTCTTTGTTTCTGCGATTGTTCCTCTTTGGTGTTAGTTCCTCTTTGAAATGAGTCACTTTGATACGCTTCGCTTGTGTTTGTTCCTATTTCCGAGGGATGTGAGGCAAAGCATTTGTGTCTCGGTCCGTTGCCGCGATTGCTTTGATCTGCAGTGTCCGCATATCCTTTACATCCAGGTTGCCTGATGCTGCCGATATTGCTTGTGTTGCTATAAAGATGAAGTGTGAGCACCAAGTCATTTTTAGCTCAGACATGTGAAATCGCGGGCAGAGCTATATTCAGCTCACCCATGCCTCTCTAATATGCATGTTTTTGTGTGTGGAGAGCCTCGCTGGGCATGGATATACTGAATGCTCTGTGGAAAGACACTGCAAGCTTTCTCTCCCAGGATGTTTCAGTAATCTGGAGTGGTTACGGGGAAAGTTCCTTCCTGTGTTTAGCCGGGTGATAAGTGAACAGTCTCTGCTCAGAGTGTAGCCATCTGCAGATGATGCTCCAGCTTAGGCTTGCTTTGCTTTAAAACATAGCAGTCCAAGGACAGCTATGTTCTAGCCTGGCATCTATGACTGGGTTGGGTTCCCCTTGGGCACAAGCTCTCTCAGACCCTGTTTACACTAGTGCGTTTTTATTTTAAAACGGCATTTTAAAATGAAAACCATCCTCGTCTACACTAGCGTTTTCACTGCGTTTCAGAAACAACTCTGTCTACACTACACAACCGAAAACGCATGTCACATGACCATTCATGCAGGTACAACCGTAGATATGTATAGGTAGATTCCCTAATATTAAGATAGCAGATGCATCTACGTGCTACGGTACAACAATGAGCATGATGTTATTGTTTACATCAAGGATATGCAGAGAGAATGTGGGCAGCCACGCCATTGTTTTCAAAAGTTTTCATTTTGGTCCGTTTACACTGAAACGCAAGCCCAGAGTTTTCAAAACTCTCTGTTTTCGAGGGTCGAAAATGCCGGGCGTAACCATAGCAAAAGTTATGTGTTCTAAAACGAAAATGCACTAGTGTAAACTAAGCCTCAGATAAGCGTTGAATCTTTATTTGGAATCTGCTGTTTGAGGATAGTTGTGTTCCAGCTCGGAAACCTTGTGGGGTCTTTAAGTAGTGGTCTCCTTGAGCCCTTGCCTAGACTGTGCTGTCTCCCCTGTTTGGGTTTTTAAGTAGATGGCCCACCTCTTGGCCTGGGCAAAATTTCAGCCTTATCTGAGTTAAATGCTATTTGAAGATAGCTGTGTCCAGCCACCTATTGCTTGCACCAGGCTTGATCTGGACTAATGGTTTTTATGTGTTTGCTTCTTAGCGAATCATTACTATAGTCTGGATCCTCCTTTTGTGAGCCTCTGGTCAATATATCAGTGAATCACTAGCCTATTGTGGGACTGTCATTGATTGGGGACCTCCTTAGTATCGCCATCTGAGGGTAGTTATATTTCAGTCTTTGTTATAGCAGGATGGGCTTACTTAAATGGAGCTATCTGAGGCTAGTTGTGTGTTAACTTGCCCTTTCCTGGAAGCATAGCTATCTGAGGATAGCTAAGTGCTAGCTCAGGGATTGCTCCCTTGCTTAGGGTTTTTAAGTAGCGATCTCCTTGAGCCCTTACCTAGACAGTGCTGTTTCCCCTGCTAGGGTTGTAAGTAGACAGCTCACTCTTTGTGGTCTGGGTAATCTCAGTTGGTCCCAATCTGGTAGCCTTCCTAGGTACATGGCTATCTGAGGATAGCTATGTGCTAGCTCAGGGATTGCTCCCCTGCTTAGGGTTTTTAAGTAGCAGTCTCCTTGAGCCCTGCCTCGGTAGTGCTGTCTTCCCTTACTGGGTTTATAATTAGACAGCCCACTGCTGGTGGTCTTGGCAGTTGCAGTGGTCCCCTTTCCTAGAGCCTGGCTATCTGAGGAAAGCCATCTGCTGCTCGGTGATTGCTCCCCTTCCTAGGGTTTTTAAGTAGCGATCTCCTTGAGCCCTTACCTAAACAATGCTGTCTCCCTTCTCTGGGTTGTAAGTAGACAGCTCACTCTCTGTGGTCTGAGTAGTTTCAGTCGGTTTCACCTCTGGTAGCCCTTCCTACACACATAGCTATCTAAGGATATCTATGTGCTAGCTCAGTGATTGCTCCCCTTCCTAGGGTCTTTAAGTAGCAGTCTCTTTAAGCCCTCACCTAGATAGCGATATCTCCCCTGCTAGGGTTGTAAGTAGATAGCCCACTCTTTGTGGTCCGGACAGCCTCTTAGGAGTGTTTACCAGGGTTTTTCAGGCTAGCTGTTGATAGCTCAGTAATTGCTCCCCTTCCTAGGATTTTTAAGTAGCGATCTCCTTGAGCCCTTACCTAGAGAGTGCTGTCTCCCCTGCTAGGGTTGTAAGTAGACAGCCCACTCTTTGTGGTCTGGGTAATGTCAGTTGGTCCCCTTCTGGTAGCCTTCCTAGGTACATGGCTATCTGAGAATATGTGCTGGCTCAAGCACATCTCCCCTTCTTAGGGTTTTAATTAGCAGACTCCCTGAGCCCTTGCCTAGACAGCAATATGTCCTCTGCTAGGGTCTTAAGTAGATAGCCCACACTCTGTGGTCTGCGCAGCTTCACTGGAAGGTTTACCTGGTTTTGGTCCCATTTGGACCCTAACCCTTCCCAAGTTTATAGTTATCTGAGGATAGTAATATGACTGCTCCCCTTCTTAGGGTTTTTAAGTAGCGGTCTCCCTGAGCCCTTGCCTAGGCAGTGCTATCTCCCCTGCGGGGTTTTAAGTAGATAGCCATCTACTTGGTCTGGGCAGCTTTTAAGAAGGTCCTTTTTCATAAGACCTTTTGGATATAGCTATTTGCGGATACCTGTGTCCTAGCTGGGATTGTTGGCAGCAATTTTTAGGAGTCCTCTGGGCTTCCAGCCTCTCAGTGGTCTTATGTATTCTGGCTACTGTTGCTCACATAGCATAGCTTTCTGAGGATGGCTGTGTTCTTAGGTTGTTTAAGGGTTTCTCCTTTTGTAAATCAGGCTCCCTCTTTCTACCAAGTTGTGTGAGCGGCCCAAGGCATCAGTGGCTTGCCCCCATTCTGAGGAAAGGTTTGGTGTATGTCTTTCACCGCCTTGGTGATCTCCCACCAGGTAGACAGGCATGCACCTCGGCATAGCCTAATTGAATATTGTTCCCCATAGAGTCCACCAGGATGCGACATTGAGTTTCCTAGAGAGGGAGCATCTCGGGTTACCCATGTAACCATGGTTCCCCAACAAGGTACAAAATGCCTTGTCCCCTTGCCATGCCTTTGGCCTGCCTGTTTACGTGTCCTCAGACAACTGAGTTGGTGACGTATTCAGCAGGTGCCCTTTTATACTTTTGGGTACCCGCTTATGACATCATGGGCTACGTGGACCAGTAGAATTGGAGTTGTTTTACACATGCTTCAATCGCCGGGTCATGTGGCTGCATTCCCTATAGTGTCCCCCAGACGTTCGTTTTGTAAGAATGTCCGAGACGTTTCTTTAAAAACACATGGTTTACGTAAAATCTTTTATGTATTTATAATTTGAAAGCAAATAAATAACCCTGTTTAGAAAAGGGACATTATACCTTTCAGAAAATATCATTTGCATCTTAATATTGCAATGAAAATGTTATACGTATATATATTAACAGTAATATATATGTCCATGAGAGGGTGGACATATCTTATGGTTTATGCTTCGAATAGTTGTAATAGTGTAATAGCTGATCGTGAATCCCTTGTTTTCCCTGTACAGTTAAACTTCCCACTGTTATTGCTCTTATCTGCCCTTTTCAGTTTTGTTTTATTTTCATCTCTAGTATGTAGTTCATCCAGTTCCCAGTTAAGTTTGATGCACAAACACAGATATGTTCTAGTTTCTATGTCTAAAGTACATAGAAAGAATAAATCTTATAAACTTAATACTTCTTATAAAAATCCTTGAAATCAGTGATTTAGTAAATTCTTGATTTAGCTTAAAGGGTACGTAACACACATCTACCTATCTCATGTTAATCTTGAGTAACTATAGACTAGTACTGCATCCTTCATATCTCTGAAGAGTCTTTAGTTTTATCAGATTTATAAAAGACAGATACAGCTGTACCGCTCCTTTCTAAAAACAGTCAAACTTTATGGGTGGAGATAAAGAGTCACAAGCATGCACAGCTTTTGTGTGGTAATCAACTGCCAGCTGTGACATCAACTTAAATAAAACAAGGAACAAAAACTTTAATGACCTAGATTTAACTTGTTTAGAAAATATTCATCACCGAAATGCCAAGAACAAACAAGCACACTTGCACAGCTCCGTTGCTGCCCCAAAGAAACAAACTGCATCCACTGTTCTCTTAATGCTGGGTTCTTTGGAAAGCTGAAAGCTAAAAGTTATCTTTCCCCCACAACCCATAACACACTTCTTTGGTCACACTGTTGATTTTGTGATCTAGAAACAAAATGTCAACTCCATAGGTAGAGGGTGAACCAACTCCAGGGTAAGGCTAAAACCAGCCCAATCTATTAACTACAAACATCATAAGCTCATCTTTTTAGGAAAGAATCAGACATGGGTGTCATGTAGGTTAATAAAATATTTTTAATAGGACTGAATTTGTATTTAACATGATTACAATTTAATAAAAACATTAGAAATTGATAATTATTACGTTTCATTTCCATGGTTATTGAAACAGCAAATAACATTATCAACATTATCACAAACTTTGATCTATCGTGACTTTAAGCACTCTAAAAAAAAAAATAATAATTTATCTTATAATCACTGAAGCTGTCTACACATTGAAATGAATATCTTACATCTGCTCTTTGTTGTTTATGATGAGAGAATTCAAGAGTTGTGCGCACTCAACAAAACTGATGAGTTTCAGCGATGACTCATCTGAATTCCTCTGATTGGCCATTGTATTCCTAAGCTCAGTAGAATCGAGTGTGATTGGTTATAATGTGCAACACTGTAAAAACTCCTAAAAAAGAATTACGGTGCAACATGAGCAGATCTTAATGTAATGCCACAATCGACACTTTCTATTAATTTTCACTTTGTTAGCAACAGACGTAATAGATTTAATTTGTTTGTGCAGGGGGATTTTTATCTAATTTAGTGGCATTTTTTGCCCCAAGTCCCCGTGGCCAGGGAAAGGCCAAGCCTTGCTCAGCCTTACACACATTTCACCTATGGTCAAATCCTTCTCGAGCAAGCCCTGTCTAGTGCTGCCAACATATATGAACCCTGAAGGAGTGTATTTGGCACAGAAATACTCGTTCAAACTCATTTTTTGGAACTTTGGCATGCACGCACAACTTTGGCATCTGGATGTACAATGAATTATAGGTAATGTATTTACATCTCTTGACAGAAATTTTCTTGCAAGTTTTAATAAAATGTTATTTAACAGTATGTGTCCAGTTCATGCCCCATGCAGGCTTGCATAGTATTGTTAAATCACTTATTAGATTCATCAGTAATCACTGGCAAACTGGCAAAAGACAATTGTTTGAACTGGCTCGTTCAGTTATTTTTGAGTCAGATATGCTACTGTACTTCATCTGCGCATCTTCCTTCACCAACTCAAAATTATAGTTCATTTCATTTGTTGTACAATCTGCATTAAAACAAACAAACAAACAAACAAACAAAAAAAATCCATTTTGTGAACCTGCTCAACTGGTTACTTCCCTGAGAACCAGTTCAAAAGAACTATTCATTCAATAATCAGATTCTTGCAACTATTCCCTGCAAGTTTTGTTCTTTTGTTATAATTATAATTATTATTATTGTTATTATTTTATTATTTTTTTTTTTTGCAAGTTTCAGTTATTTAATCCTATAGTTTTATTTTCCATTTGTTTTGTTTCTCAGTTATGGTTTTTAACAAGTTTCATTTATTATTTCATTTATTATTTTCTCTCCTGTGCCATGCCTTGTTTCTTTACTTCTTGTCTTGTTCATTGTGAGTCTCTGCCCTGCCCTGTATCCTAAAGTTTCCTAGCCACTGACTCTCACTGCCTGACAGCAAGACTGGCATATCTGTCTGAGACTTGTGTATCAAGTTTCAAGCCTCTGGCTCTGTGAGCCTCCGACTAGAAGCAAAACTGGTGCTACATCTAAGGAATCAAGCTTCTGGTTTCCCCCCAGTCTTCCCTGCCATTATCCTGCTTGGTGTTCCCTCTTTCTCCGCAGCCCTCAAGCCTGTTGTCACCCAGGACTGGTCTCAGCGGTCACCCTCCCTGCCTGTCATTGTGTCATTTGCCCTGCTCTACTGTTTGCACTCAGATCTGTGACAATATATTTCTTCCTTTCTTATTGTTTCTGTCTTTAAAAATAGTATATAAATTGCTAGTTACACAGTTTCAGTTTTTTTCTGCTTAAGGTTACATTTCATATGTTAATTTCCAACAGTGGAAATTAAAACCCAATAGTGTACCTTACTTGTATATAATGAGTTATCTTCACTTAGTTGCTATACTTACTTAGGTTTTATTAAGTTACAGCTAATTTCAAGGTGAATAAAGCAATTTACTTGCTGGCTTACTTGAGGCTTACTTAAAATATTCAAGTAGCCACAACGAAACCAATGAATACACCAGTGAGAGGCAGCAGTGTGCTAATGTGTTTCTAATGTGCAAAAAAACAAGAAGAAGAAATGAGGACAGTTAGAGCATGTGTAACAAGCAATGTTTTGAATTTGTGCTGACATGGTTGGCTCTGGCTAATTGGTGAAGAATTTGCTGAAACTGGGAAAAGAAGCAGAGACTGCTTGCATTTTTACCACTGGACAAAGATACTAAGGTAAGTTAAGGCAAGTGTTTGTGCCAACTGTCTTCTCTGAATAGCAGCAGTACACTGGAGGTGAGGTATTTTATCTTAAGCTGTTTCACAGCAGTAGAGCAGTTTTTCATCTTCATGACATAAATATAGATCATTTTTACTAAAAAAATGAGAGATTTATTTTCCTATTTTGAACAGAGCGTTACTCTAGTAAATACAACTAAGTGATTCTGAGTTATTAGAACTTGCGTGTAAGTTTACAACACTAAATAAATCTTTGTTAGTACAAAATACTATTCTTATTTCACTTTACCTGTTTTTTTTTTTTTTTTTAAGGCAATCAGTTTGCATGGTTTCTTAAGTAAGGTTTACTAGTTAGAATTTACAGTGCACATTTTGCAGAATTGCAAGCTAAACTTATAAACTTGCATGTAAGGAACTCATAATAGCATAAATGGAAGTATAAATGTTAAAATAGAGCATGCTTTAGTTGTTTAATGCCTTGCATCAGCCAAAAGTATGGCAAATCTATTCAAACAATGAATAGAAAAGAACTCTGAATATGTTATATTAGCATAATATTATATAACTAAATATTAACACTAGAACCGCCAGAGGTCGCTGTATACCTAAAACCGCCATGCGGGTAAATTTTACCCACGCGCAAACAAGCGTTTTGATATGGCTAAGGAAGATTTTATTTCATTGTATTATGCCACTGTGTTGATAAAGAAGTGTCTAGTGTCATAAAAAAATGATTGCCTAGTCATCAACTTATATTTTTGCCTTGTTGTTTTATGTTTATAGATTTTTATGCAGGCTACAGTCCATTTTCATAACAGTCAATTTAACATAAACAAGACTGCGCTGACAAAGGGAATTAAAA
>JAHKKF010492534.1:0-10798 GCA_019740295.1 Labeo calbasu
GCACCCTGCTACTCACAGACTTTATCAGGCTAACCAAGCTTTCAAGTAGCTTAAGAGGATCTACTTGTTCACCCTCAAAAGCCTTGATGGCCAACTGTACCTCACCTAGCACTGACTTCAAAAATGTCAGATACAAAATGTTTTGAGGGTCGCTATACATGGAATACAACACCTCAGCCATGTAGCAGTGTTCACTGGACTTGGTGACTGAGAAATGCAGCCTAAGCTCCTCCCACTGGTCCAAAATGCGTGAAACCGCAGGTTCAATGGAGAGCCAACGTGTGGCACAGACCTTTGTTATTTGTAAAGGTTTTTCCCCACAGTTGATGGTCTCATATATGGCCTTGTAGGCCTCCCTGCGCTTTGGAGACACTGAAAACCAGTTATAAGTCTCTCGTACCAGGTATTCCACGCTACGGGGGATGGTGTCATTGGAAGCATGACTTACAGCAAGCTGCAGAGAGTGGCATACACAGCGAATAAGAACAAGATCTTTAAGGCCATACTCTTCCTTCAGGACTTTATGGACCCCATTGTTAACCCCTGTCATGACAGAGGCATTGTCAGTCCCTATCCCCAGGAGTTTCTCTTTTTTTAGACCACACTTCACGAGGAAACCCACAACAGCACAGGCTATAGATCTGGCATCTCCTCCCTCCAATTCAACAAGCCCTAGAAATGTTGAGACAACTGTCTGCTTGGTGTCACTAAAGTACCTTATCACAACCCCCAAGTATTTAGAAACACTTATATCTGTGGACTCATCGAGGAGGAGGCTGAAACGCTGATCACCCACATCTGCAACCAACTTTTTGAGGAAGTATGGTGCTAGAACACCATTAATCATCTCTGTGCACTTTGTCCTGTGCATTTTGAAATGGGTAGCTGCAGTGGAGTCTGAGAAAGCAGCTCTACATGCTTCTCCAATGTGGTCACATGCTAGCATGGAACAGTGTTCAGCGATAGCTAATGCCATGGTGGCCTCAGCCTTTTTAGCAGAGTCAATTTTTTGAATCATAAATGGCAGGCTTTTTTGGGTGGAACTATCATAAGGCTTTGCCTTTTGAGTGTGTTTTTGAGTTGCCTTGTGTTTTTTTACATCACTAAGTTTGGCATAGAAATCAGCCTTACAATACAAACAGTATGCCCGTGTATTGTCTCCAATAAACGGCTTTAACCAACCTTTGAATTCAGGGTTTGATTCCCACTCCTTTCTATATTTTTGTGTGTACAGTTTAGACATGATGAACTGGCTAGCTAGTTTAACTTATGTCACAGAAAGGCACAAACACGACGAGATAAGTAAGTGGACCAGACGAGTAAGTGACTGAGGCTGTGTGAGTCAAACTAAATGCAGCTTTTTATTTTTGTTAAGTGATTTAATTATTTTAGACAAAGTACATTTTACATTTTAAATCCCTTGCTGAATGCAAGACAGGGCGGGATCAGCCAGCGGCGGCTTCACGCACATGATGCGCGATTCATTTGCAGTCAGGACACGGAGGGGTGAACATCTCCGCGCTCTGACTGCAGCTGGGAGGGGCTGGTGCACGAGAACTGGGCCGCCTGTGAGTGCTTTGCCACGGGGGATGGGTCAAACGGCAGCACCCGCTGCTCGTTGAGAAGAGTAAGAACAATGTGCGGTTTCACGTCAAAAAGTCTCTAAAAGTCTCCAATAACACCAGTAAAAGTCGTTAGATTTGTCGCTAGTCGCTTTTTTGAAAATGTGTCGCTAGAGGGGTCTGAATACTCGCTAAATATAACGACAAAGGCGCTAAGTTGGCAACACTGTCCACAAGTCCAAATTTCCTGACCCCGCCTCTGCTTCAATTTCATTGGTTGAATCTGTCAACCAATCATTTTCCTTTCTGCCCTTAGAACATCTTTGTCTAAGGGAAATTCCCATCTACTTTCTGTAGTAGTGGACATTTTAATAAGGATCAAATGAGTGAATTCAGCTTTGAGAATTGAAAACCAACCTGTTTGTTCTTCAGTATCTTCATGTTTGACTCTTGATGCTTCTTTAATCCTCGTGTTTACTCGCTTCTTTAATAAACACCATCTTTATTTGTTCTTCAGTATCTTCAGATTTGACTCTGAATGTTTCTTCAATCTTCATGTCTTCACTCTCCTCTTTAATAAACACCATCTTTATAATAGTGTGTCACGTGGATCTCAGTTGCTTCACAAGGTGCTTTTCTGTGTATTTAAGATGAGAATAAATAGAAAAAAAGCAAACTAAATCTCTGGGTCCATCTCAAACAGCTCCCCATTTCAGTAATCAGTACACTGGTAAGTACTGTCAACTGTTCTGTATAATACAGAATTGTCCTGTATTTAAGGCATCAGAGAAGCGTTTTATATTCCTTTTTAGTTTGTAAAAGTTTTCGTTACACACGTTTGTGTTTCTTCTCGTTTGTCTCGCTTGAGTTGGTTAGAGCGATTCAAACCACTGAATCATTTTACGAATGATTTGATTCAGTTGACTCTGACTTTCAAAAAAGCTCCGTTTCTCTAATCACTTCTTTCCAGTACTTGAACGATATAACGTTAAAGGGAGCGAAATGAGACACACCTTTGCTGTTATTAAAATGAGGATGAACTTTACTCACAAAATAACGTTGAAGTATTACACACTTAAATTTGAAAACGTTTAGTATCAGTTTGCTTTGATTTAAACACTTAAAACCACAAACCTTTTCTTCAGGTGAATCACTACAGATGCAGGAGCGCGCCATAGCTTTATGACGTCACATCATCAGAGCAAAATAAGTCCCATCCATAACTGTCCATTATATGCATATGATGATGCATTTCCAGTTAGTAGCATTGTAAATAAATAAATTAAAAATAACACTTTCTTTTATTTTAATTGTTTTAATTAATAACACTATACTTTGCATTTATAATACTATACTTTGTTTTACCTTGCCATTAAATTAAAACTAGTTAAGGCCTCTGTGTAACTTTCTAATATAAAGGGGATGTGATGGCAAATTTTCCATCTTTCACTCTTTTGAAAAGTGTTTGAAACACTCCCGCCCCCATATGTTTGCACATACAAGGCATTTGTTTTGGTGTCACAAGCTTTCAGTACACAGAGACAACAACACACATATAATGAAAAATAAGATGTGAATAAAATACATGCATGTGTATATATAATTAACAAAAAAAGTAAAATAAAGTAGCAGTAGTATATGTTTATTTAATGTCATGTCAGCATCCTAGGCAATTTTCATGGCAAAAACAATTAAAAAATACAAGTATAGCAAATACAATAAAAACTGGCAAACAAACACACAAGTTATATTACACAAGATTTCTTAACATATGATAAAAATTCTAAAACTTTTTAATTATACTAAATAACTATTTAAATGTATTCACTTCATAAAAGAGTTTTCTACATGCATTAAATGTGCCATAGAATGGAAAACTGTGTTATCTTGGCAGTTGAATAATAACAGTTCTATACATGGAAATGACATACTGCGAGCCTCAAACACCACTGTTTTGCCCTTCTTATGTAAATCTTGTGCATGCAAAAGACCACTGAAAAAGAGGTGAATCCCAACATAACAAGGACTGTGACGTTATAGTCGGGATCCTTAATAGTTACGCCCCCCACATTTGCATATACCAGAAACAAGCTGGGACAGTAGCGAAAATGGCATATCATGAAAATAAATGTTATGTTCCAGGCTGTACAGGGGATGTGATGTGCAGGGAAGGGTTGGTGCCTGTATTCAGAAAGGCACAGAAAACAGGTAACGCATTCCAATAAAATAATGCAAGTCACTAAAGGGACATGGTTAGCAGTTTGCTAGTGGTAGCCTGTTACATTTTAGTACATAAGATTTCACTTACCACATAAACAGAGTAAGGAGAGATGACTGAGGATGATGGCGAATGATTTACAGATCCTGAGAACCACTGACAAGCATCTGATCTTGTAAAACGTGTGGTAAGTACTGCTTTTGTACTGTAGTATATTAGAGCATGTGCGATCGCAAATCTCGAAAGTGAAAGTAAAAACTAAGTGATCGTGCATTCAAAAGCAGTTTCAATGCCTCGCATAATAGCGACTCCCTGATTAAAATATGTATTTTCTTCTGTGCGTTTCCTTCCTGCTGTGTGAGCTACTGAAATGAGTCGCACTGTGAAACAGCCAATCAGAACAGAACTCATCATTATTATTCATGACCCTCCAAATAAGGTCATAACAGACCATTTCATTCTAGGGACAAATCCTAGGGATGTAAAAATGTTTCTGGAGAATTTTTGCCTTTACCTAAGCCACATACCTTATATGTAGATATCAGAGAGCAATTTAAAATATTTTATCAATACTTTCTTTGGCACCTTTAACAACAATTAATCTAAAAGTCGGGGTCATGTGGGGTTGCTATAAACCGTTAATGCTCATTTGATGGGAAAGAATTCAGTCCTGCACCTCTTTTGTCAATGAATAGTGAAATTCATCTGCTTTACTTACTGCTCATGAAGAACATACTGCCAGATTCAGATGTGCAGTATGATGTCACAATGACAGAGTCATTAACATAAATAGAATGAAAACGCATAACTTTTTCTACGGCTACACCTGTAGTTTACACTACTCCGGCATTTTCAGTAAAACTGAGACTTTTGAAAACGCTGCAGACCCCGTTTTAGTTTGAAAACTCCGGGACTGCGTTCAGTGTAAACGGACCAAAATGGAGACTTTTAAAAATGATGGCATGGCTGCCCACATTTGATCTGCGTATCCCTGACGGCCATGTAAACAATAACATCATGCTCATTGTTGTACCCATAGAGTTGTGAAGAGCATACATTTCCTTAAAATTATGACAGTTCACTGGTTTACAAAGCACACTAATATTCAAAGAAATAATAAACTAACAGAAGTGAAGTTAAATGATCCTTTTGTTGGATCTTTTTATAAATTGATCATGATTTTAGTGCTGTTACTAACATTTTAAGATGTGTGTGTTTAATAGAGTTATGTTTGTCCCCATTATATCAAAATTTAATTTTTTTACTTTTAGTATGAATATGTTAGCCTTACATTCATATATAAACTACCTGTCTCCCATTGTCCCCATCTTTGGTTTTTAATCTCTAGTTGTCATTGTGTGATCCTCTCTGTGGGTTTTTTTTTTCTCTGCATCAGTCCAAATCTTCTGGTTTCTGACTCCAGTTACTCACAATGTATGTTATCAATTAATGTTTGTCAGTTTGTGGATTATGTATTATTATCTGTGTATCTTTATCTGTCTCTCATACAAAATTATACATTTTGTTGTTGTTCAGTTTCATTAATCTCACTAATTGTATATGTTTGGCTGGCTTTGGGATAACAAACAATTAATTAGCAGATTAGATTTGTTATTGTCTGTTAAGTGTGTTTTATTGTGGATTTTTGACTTGTGACTTTGCTGCACAAAACACAGAAAATAGTACATATCTCTGCAAAGCAGGATTTTAGCTAAATTAAAAAAACACCAGACAGTGATCAGGCTAAGCAATCTAACTTTGTATCCCTATCAAGGAGGCTGCAGGTCTGACTTGACCTGATTTGACCTGTAATGAAGTGAAGCTGTGGATCTTCAGCACCATGGACAGCAGCTGATCCAGAGCTCAGAGCAGCAGTGGATGTGACGACTACCAAAGCAACAACAGACATACATACATTACAGCCATGACTTTATTGTTGGTTTACTGCTTTTTTGAATCTTGATATGTGAAAGTAATAAGTAATCAAATTTCACTAGTCTTCTAATGTAATAAATTATATAAAAAAGGATCAGCAATACCTGTGTTGGATAAAGTTTCCAGGCAGTTCTGACATGTTTCACCACTTCAGTAATTTTCTATGACATTGATTATTTTCCATTTTCCACATACTTGTTCAAGTATTACCAATAACTTTGAATATGTATGAAACACAAATAATATTTTTTCATTTGAAATATTTCTTTATGTTCTGTTGGAATACAACAGTCCATTAAGATTGTTGATATACAATACAATCTATCCTTGAATCTTAACTATCAATATTATAACAGATGCTTTTAAGTTTAAGAAATAACAGTGAAATTAAACTAGGAGGAACAGTGGACTGTATTTGACAAACACAATTATCATACTTTCGTCAATATCAAATAGCATGTGCAATACATTCACTTAGTAAGGTGTATTTGACAAACACATAATGATCATTTACTCCATCATGTGCAATAAATGACTTTCATGACCTAAGGATGCATTTTCCATCCCTGCATCTGTCCAACTGACTGTCTGTACACCACCTTGCTGTAATAATAATAAAAAAAATCTTATTGGCTCATTACCATGACATTCGGCCAGAAATTCCAAGCCTGTCATAAAATTAACTGTTCATTACCTTTTCTTCAGTGTGACCATCAACATATGTACAGTTATACAGTAAATTTTTACTTTAATATTTACTACTAATATGCTAAACACAGATTTATCCAAAGATGACTTAATTGATCTCATCCACAGCCCTAAACTAGTAACATACACTGACAAAACAGTGTTGTGAGGGAGGACTGAATATTTAGAGTGGAAGGGGAGTTAGAGATGCCTATTCAGGTCAAATAATTCACATTAAAATAAATGTTTCTTTATGATGTTTATCTCATAGAAAGGGAGGAAACTGCAAAGAGCACAAAGACAAAAGTTCCATGGACCACTTTTGAGACATCACTCACCAAAGGAAGTGATCCATGCCCAGTGTTGGGGAGTAACTAGTGAATTACGTAATTTAATTACAAAATAATGTAGCTGTAATTAGTTACAGTTACTAAGAAAAAATGTGTAATTAAGTTACTTTTGAAAAATGCCAGTGATTACAACGGGGGTTACATCTGAATTTTCACACACTCACCCCCACTTACAGATTTAATTGACATCTTTCATAAATTGTATTGAGTGCTCCAAAATGAGACACAAATGTTCAGGAGTTTAGGACACAGATTAGGACACATGCTTTTGATAACTGTTTTATTTCCTATTTGGGTTCATAAATAAACTTTATTTTTTAAGATTGTTTTTCCAAGGCATTGTTAGATGTTAGTGATTTCTGTCATAATTATGCAAACATTTGATTTCAAACCCAGTATCATAGCTATTAAACTATTTCTTGTTATTATTTCAAATCGGTATTTAACCTAGCAATAATCTCAAAGTAAATAAGAGCTGTTAAGTCTGAATTTGGGGCGTTGGTGCCAATAGCCTCGTGGTTAGCGTGCCAACATATAGCGCACCTGTGCTCACGGTGACCTGAATTTGATTCCCGTCTTGAGGCCCTTTGCTGATCCCGCTCCCCTCTCTCTTCCCAGCTCTTTCCTGTCATCTCTCCCAAAAAATAAGTAAAAAAAAAAAAAAAATCTTAATGTGTGGTAGCTGTGCTTTAAATTAAATTATTACACGGCTCTGTGGAATGCTTGATTCTGATTTTTCAGTCATGACATTCCAAGGTATGTTATTCCTTGATAACAAGTGGTAAAAACTAATAACTCTGACTCATTCAGGGCAACTTAAGTCAGCGCTATACGCTTGATAGTTTTTCCTGGTGGAAGCTTTGCGTTTGGTTACCTAATAAAATATTACAGCTTAATTCAATATTATGTAGACAATTTCTTAATAATAATTAATAAATAATTAATTAACTTCTAGTAATAATACTTAATTATTTATGTGGTGAAATGTTGTGTAAGAAAAGTGGTATGACTGCACTGTATCCCTAAAATGTCTAGTTTGAACCTGCTGTTTGATTTCTTCATGGAAGATTTGCATTCAAATATTTCAACTCAGATCAGTGTTTTGTGTCTGATTATTTTGACAAGAAACATCTAAATAATGTATCAAGCAGCTGTGTAATAAGTGGGATAATGTACATCCAGCCAGTTGTTATCGCAAAATAAAGATGTATGTTATCCCTTACTTATTATAATCTTAATTCAAGTAATAAAGGACTTTGAAAGTCTGACAGTAATCAGTGTTGAGTGCTACTGTAAGGTTAACTCTGCCTGGTTTAAATGTGTCAAAATGATTAACAGTTGAAAATATTAGAAATACTTGAAAAGTTACACTACTTATTACATTTTAAATCAAGTAACTTGTAATCTGTAACCTATTACATTTCCAAAGTAACCTTCCCAACACTGTCCATAGCAGTAGTTAAGGTAATTCAAACCTCCTCCCAATTATTTATAAATGGTAAAAATGACTACATCATTTGCATAGATGTAAACATTTCCATCTTTATATACTCCAGATAAATCATTAACATAATAAAATAAGTCCCAAGATAGAGCCTTGCAGAACCCCAGTGGGGCAATCAAGGCAAGATGAGTTTGTACCATCAATACACATACATTGTTTCCTATTTTAAAAGATTTGTTTTTATCCAAATTATTTTGGACAAATCACTTTTGGTCTTGCAAAAAAATTTAATTTGTTAATTTAGCTAAAAGAACCTGGTGGTCAACTGTGTCAAACGCCTTCTTTAGATCTAAGAAGATACCACCAACATACGCACTCTTTTCAACAATCAACTTGCTGATTCTGTGGAATAATTACTACAAACCCAAACTGCATAATATGTAAAGAAGTAACTTAGCTACCTATTCTTCTGCAACCTTAAATATAATCAGAAGGATGCTAATTGGCCTATAATCACTTTATAAACTGGGATAACTGTGACCAACTTCCAAGATGATGCAACAAACGCTTGTCTAAATGACAAATTTATAATGTATGTGTCATGAATCTGGTCGGTGACCTTCGGTCCGCTCACCACCAGATGTCACTCTCGCTCCATCATATCACACAGACTGTTGCATTGCACCCCGGACTACTACTCCCATCACCCATCACACTGATTGCATCAACACCTGTGGCCAATCAGGCGCCCTATATAAGCCCCGGACTTCCCCATGCTACTCACGGAGTATTGTGATTGTCATTGTGTTTTTTTGCATTGTTGTTTCCCTAGATCCCGAGTTCCCCGTGTATAGCTTTCTCGCCTGGCCATTTCGTCTCGTCTGTCTCGCCACCTGCCTTCTGAACTCTGGCTTGTTTCACAAATTATTCCCTCGTCTTGCCCTTAACGGATTACGTTCGCCACGGATCGACCCACGCCTGCTACACGGACTACCCCCACGTCTCGCCTTCGTTACACCTGTTTGCTGTTGTGCTGATCCTGCCTGTTTTCATTATGTCTCTGTCTCATCCATTGAATAAAAGCTCGCATTTGGATCTGCTCGCCTCTCACCTCTCTCCCATCGTTACAGTACGTAATTGGGCAAGAATCTTTATTAGATTATAAAACATTTGTGTCAATCCCATTTTTAAGGTAAAGATTAAAACATCTGGAAAAAAAACATGAATCAAAAATGGGGAGAGAAGAGATCAAAAATGGACAAAAGAGACTGATCAGGGTTTCTGCAGGTTTTATGAGAGTAAATTTAAGACTTTTAAGACCTTTTTAAGACCAATTAAATTTAAGGAAAAAAAATATGAAGAGAAAACAATACAGCAATATGTTATCCAAGTATAATTTAAGTTTGACTTTCAAATTAGCAGCAATTCAGCTTCTAGCAATTGTTTGTTTTTAGTTCGTTTCAGTTTTCCCTCTTTTCCTCCCTTTCCTTCGGTAAAAGCGCGGTGCATATTTTACTTTCACTTTCAAATTAGCAGCAATTCCACCTCAGGCAGTTGTTTGTTTTTAGTTTGTTTAAGTTTTCCCTCTTTTTGTCACTTTCCTTCGGTTTTAAGTAGCTTGTAAAAGCGTCGTGCACATTTTTAGACTGCCCTGACTTTTTTATGCGCCTAGGGCCAGGTCTGTTTTAGGCTTCATTTTGTAAATCCACCAATTATAGTGATGATATAGCGTTGGTGGAAACAACACAAGTTTTGTGTCTCTGTCAGCAGCAAACCAGGGGTGCGTTTCCCAAAAGCATCGTTAGTTAACTATGGTGGTTAGGTCCATTGCACTCTATTAGTAACGACGGAACTTGCGACCATAGTTGGTTTTGGGAAACACACCCCAGTTCTGCGTTCAAGCGCACGCAATAGGCTGAACCTTGCAGCAAAGCACCGGCAAAAGTTATTACCAGGAATGTGTCAGGGGTAAATAGCAAGGAGATTTTTTTAACTATTTAATAATAAACTAGTGTTTTCTGAGGCAGTGTCGCAGTTGCCGATCCTGACTCGCCATCTCCTCTTTGGACGCGCCTTTAGAGAGAAATGCATCTTTACAGATTACATAATGAAAGAGTTTTTGTTTTCGATTTGTTTTATTTCGTTATTTATTTCGATTTGTTTTATTTCGTTGTTTCGTAATAATTTTAAGATTTCAATAGATATATTTATCATGTCTGTCAGGTATGTATTCGCTGGGTTTCGGTTCATTTTTGTGAAGCACTCCTGTTGAGTCGACAGAAAGCGCATCACATTTTTTATTTTTTATTTATATATATATATATATATATATATATATATATATATATATATATTAGGGATGTGAGGAGATCTCGTGAATATCTTATATATGCAAAACATTTTGCAGTGTTTACATTAGAGCTGCACTATTAATCCTTAAAATATCAAGGTGTTGATTCAAACACCCATGCGATCTTATTCCTGAATGACAAGTGTCAGTGGAGCGTTTTGTCGCTGCCCATGTTAATGAATCAGAGGGTCGGGGTAAATGTGAAAGCAGAAAGAGCAGCACAAATCACATTTTCAACCACATTATAATCAT
>JAHKKF010492535.1:0-14304 GCA_019740295.1 Labeo calbasu
ATGTAATCACGCCCATGAGTGGCTCCGCTTTTCAAATTTTAAACATCCACGTGAGACGCCTGGACGTGTAGGTAAACGCCCTCATCACCTCCGTAAACAAAAGTGAAGACATTTATTAGGTTCATCTCAGACACGCTGAGAGAAATAAGACAGAATTTACCTCAGAAGAAGAACGCAACACGAAGCGCAGCTTTGCAGGTCCTATGGTTGAGAATGAGCCTATTCGAATGAAAAACGCTTCAGTGAGCTCAATTATAGTAACGCTGCATTTTATTGTCAGTAACGGTAACAGCATCGTAACAGGAGAAACAGTAATTAATTTGATTACTCGTTACTGAAAAAAATAACGCCGTTTTGTAACGCTGTCCCATCACTGCTGCCAACACACATTTATGTTCAAACAACAATGTAAAAGTACATTTTGCATCTGATGACCCCTTTAAGAATGTTTCATCACAATTTTCAAATGCATTACTTAATACTGTAAAAATACTGCTCTGCCTTAGGAGCTGAAACAGGACATTTCCAGTTTCCGCTATGAAGTTCTGGACCTTCTCGGCAACCGAAAGCCGCCCCGGCGGAACTACTCCTCCAGCAGCGAGGCCACGCTTCGAGACGAGGCGAGCGACGATGGCGAAGCCTGTCACCACAGCGACGGAAGCAGCATCGGGGCCAAAGGTGTGTCTTTAAAAACCATTACGCCTTCGGATCCGTCGTACGGAGTCTCCGCCCTCTTTCGCTCCATCTCCGGAATGGAGGTGGCCACAACTACGACGGCGGCAACGTCTGCGTACAGGGAGGGTAAACCAAAGATCAACGGACTGAGGAAGAACCCCTCGCCCTCCTCTTCCCTGTCCTCAGTGGCTCCATCGAGACCTGCACTTTCACGAACTTGGAGGCGCTTTTCACGCTTCTCTAGCTCCAAGAAGAACTCCTTCAGACGGCTCGGCCTTCTGTTTTCACGCATGGGCAGCCACCTTCCGCAGCCGGCAGGTGTTACGGCTGCAACCTACACTATCTCAGATGGATTGCTTCACCCGCCGGGGGCTTGGCACGACTTGGGCTTCACCAGGGGCACCGGTCCCGTCACCCGAAGCGAGACCAACCTTAATCAGGTGGACGTGGGCGCTTTAAATGAGGGCGACAGTGCCATGACAACCGATGGACAGAGAGCTAACGGGAGGGATGTTTTACTGACATTAGGACCTCTGTCCCCACCCTCTTCCCTGCACTGTGCTTCCAGTTTCTCCGCCTCCAGCTCCCGCCTCCTGGACTCAAACGAGGACGTGTTCCAGGGATTGGTCGGGCCCTTTGGCGGACAAACGTCAGACTCCTCCCGCTGGGTAACGGAACAGGACGATTCGGTGACCACGCAGCTATAGTATTGCTAGTATGTACTGTACAGCACTTTGATAATAACAATAATCAGTGATGATATCAATAACTATTACCTTAACCACAACAACGATTCTTCTGTTTGTTCTTTTGTTTGCTGCTGCAATATTTGTCATTTCTTTCTGAGATTTAACCAAATCGAAAGTCATTTGGGATGAGGGAATTAAATGATGGATGACAGAGATTCAGAAGGGACAGAAAAGTGCCATAATCAGCAGAACAGACAAAAGCAGGCCAGGTTGCATTTTTGTGTCTTCATTACATCACATCATTGACAAAATGAAAATCCTCAAATCGTTTAAACACTTTCATGTTATTACAAACCTGTAGGATTGTTTTCCTTCTACAGAACAGAAAATAAGATGTTTTGGCTACCATTGATGGACCATTTTCACAGGCGTGTTTCCATAGTTATTAAAAGGATAGTTCACATAAAAATGACAATACTTTCATAAATTACTCACTCTCATGTCTTTCCAAACCTGTAAGGCCTTCGTCCAACTTCAGAACACAAATTAAGATATTTTTGATGAAATCTGAGAGCTTTCTGACTGAATAGACAGCAGCACAACTGAAACATTCAAGGCCCAGAATGGTAGTAAGCACATCGTTAAAATAGTCCATGTGACATCAGTGGTTTAACCGAAATGTTGTGAAGCTACAAGAATACTTTTTGTGCTCAAAAATAATGATTTTACGCAACAATTTCTTATCTTGTGTTGGTCTTCGGACGACGTATGCATCGAAAGACCTTTCTGGACTTGAACGTGTCAGTTGTGTTGTTGTCTGTGCAGGGTCAGAAAGCCCTTGAATTTCATCAAAAATATCTTAATTTGTGTTCTAAAGATGAACGAAGGTCTTACGGGTTTGGAACGACATGAGGATAAGTAATTATTGACAGAATTTTTTTTTTTTTTTTACATCAAAATCCATCAACATTTTTAACATTTTCATTTTTAAATAATTTACATTTTCATATTTATTTTACATTTATAACTTTACTTTCTTACCTTGACATTGAATTACATAAAACTAACACTGCTGCATTTGTGTTTCTAATATAACAGCTGAGGCAGTGACTGCAGTTTTGACATTTTCAGTTTTTCAATATTTTTTTCCTCTTTTGGACGCTATTGTGGATTTTCTCTTTAATTGCTGCGGAAAATGGAAATGCTACATTTTTACCCAAAAGTTTACCCAAGTATGGCTATTTCCACTTCTAAGAACCCCAAAAATGTGAAAATGATCCATTGTATGGACAGCGGAGAAATTTTTTTTTAAATATCTACTTTTATGTTCCACAGAAAGAGAGGTATGAAACAACATGAGGCTGATTAAAACATGAGGGTGATTCATTTTTGTGTGAAACATCCGTTAAACATTAAAAATTGACTGTTTATTTTCTTAATACATATTCCAGATATCTATATCAGCGCATGTTATTCCAAAGATAAAAATGTTTGTCTTCATCAAAAAATCCAGTGTCTTGATCATTGTCTTTTTGGCTGATGTTAAAGGGATAGTGCACTCAAAAATGAAAATTCTGTCATTAATTACTCACCCTCATGTCGTTCCAAACCCGTAAGACCTTTGTTCATCTTTGGAACACAAATTAAGATATTTTTTATGAAGTCAGAGAGATTTCTGACCCTGCATAGACAGCAATGCAACTGACACATAAGACCCAAAAAAGGTAGTAAGGACATCATTAAAATAGTCCATGTGACATCAGTGGTTCAACCATGTTATGAAGCTACGAGAATACTTTTTGTGCGCAAAGAAAACAAAAAGAATGACTTCATTCAACAGTTTCTTCTCTGTCAGTCTTCAATGCACATTCATATTTCTTTGGTACGGTTGAACCACTGATGTCACATGGACTATTTTATCGATGTTCTTACTAACTTTCTGGGCCTTGAACGTGCTATTTGCATTGCTGTCTATGCAGGGTCAGAATCTCTGGGATTTAATCGAACATATCTTAATTTGTGTTCCGAAGATGAACGAAGGTCTTACGGGTTTGGAATGTCAATGAGGGTGAGTAATTAGTGACAGAATTTTAATTTTGGAGTGAACTATCCCTTTAAGTAGACTGTGCAAGCTGTTAATATTACTTACCATTTTGTATCATTACTTTACCATATTATCATTCCAACATTTTCTTATCAAATTGTTAACGCAGTCATTTAATTCCAGTTACTACAATAATAGCAAATAATTGATTGATTTGCAAAGTGTTACTGTTGGGATACCCATCCCATCAACTTCTATTTTTATTTTTTACTCAAAAATGTCACATTACATTAGTAAAATAGTTTGAATGCTGTTTCATGTTGACTTTAACCTTCAACCACCAATCAACCAATTCATGCCATTCAATTCAAAATTCATCTGTGTATCACCAGTATGCACTGGAGGCATTGTCTGTTCATTGCATATTTAGAGAAAGGTTTCATTGGAAAGTGTACTTGAGCAAGAAACACATCTGATATGGACTTACAGTGTATGTTTAAGGACAGTGTGACAGGTTTATTGTTTTTTTTTTCCTCAGTAACTGGTCAGTGAGCCGTTGGCACTCATGTGGTGAAGGTTTTTCACTTTAGTGCTATGATACGTGCACATCATAGTGTGATATTACTCGTGTTATGCACCCGGAGGGCTGAAGTTATGCTAGAATCTAACATGACTGAAATCTTATTTTTGTATTTTGAATAGCATGTACAAATTATTTAATTTCAAGACTGTTTTAGTCTAGACAGACATTATTTATACATTATACTATTATAATGTTTTTGGAGCTGTTTTTTTTCTTTGACTGCTTACTTTTTACTGTATGTGAATATTAATTAGTATATTATAATAATCAGGTATAGGGGAGATGTCCAGGGACATGCATCGAATAAGACATCCCCCTGCTCTGCGATGATGAATGCTGACAAACCATGTACAGTGCCATGCAAAAACGTTCAGACATTTAACCAACTCTGATATTTTACTGTATTATCAATATGAGTGATACTGGTATTTAGAGGCTATTTTAATTCGACATTGCTTTAGGATGGAGAAAAGTGGCAAACCAGCAAAAATGATCTAAAAATTAGAATATAATCAGTTTAACAATATGGAATTTATAAAACAAAACATTCAACAAAAAAGATTGATGCAGTTTTTTTTAACATGTTTGAGTGATGCAGTCTGCTGCAAAAGATTCCAAAATCTTAAAACGCAGGGAATGAAAGTAAAACAATGTCACATTTTAGGAGATTTGTTTCAGTGCTTTCAAATGAAACCTCACAAAGGACACAATTGCAATGTGGGACTGTGTAATCCAGTAACATGACAGAATTGGTCAAGGCCTGATTACTTTTGGCAAGGCGCTGTAAATGCTTATGTAAACACTTGAATGAAATACATGCTCCTCTTGTATGATTCTTACCACTTTCTACTTTTCCTTAGAAATGTGTGAACATACGATGAAGATTAAAAAGTAGTTCTGACAGCCAGAAACTGAACTCAAGGGAATGCCGAATATGCAGATTCAATAAAGCTAAATAACCCTGGTGTTGTCTTTGATTTCTTGCCTTTTTCTGACAAGATATAAATGTAGATATGTGCTGATATGTACTCATTCCTGGATGCAGCTTTAAGATTTACAGTAATGTAAGTAAGGCCCAGATTTTTGGCCATCAAAAATCAAAATATTGAGAAAATTGCCTTTAAAGAGGTCCATATTTAGTTCTTAGCAATGCATATTACTAATCAAAAATTATGTTTTACAAAGTGTATTAATGGAACATGATCTTTACTATTTTTGGCATAAAAGAAAATGTGATATTTTTGACACATACAACGTATTTTTGGCTATTGCTACAAATATACCCCTGCTACTTATGACTGGTTTTGTTGTCCAAGGTCACAAGTCATGTACCATGGTATTTTTCTCAAAGTGGGCAAAGTTTACCAGGATTGGTAATGACTGATCCAGGTGGAATTACTTAATTGCGCATTGTAATGTCGTTTTCGACTATTTTGGCATTTCTAAGTAAGTCATGTTGCCTACGAAAACCTTTTTCTTGTGCCCTTGGAAGTGCTGACTAATAGTTGTAAGGTTAAACTTCAGAATACTGTCCAAAGAACGCATCCAATTTCTACCTCCGTCTCTTGAAATAATGCTGTTGATGACAGGAGCTGTCTATAAATTAGTTTGTTTGGGACTTTTGCATTGCATTTCAATGACACTCCTAAAATGCACATCCGGTCAATGAGAGTGTAGAAATGTAGAACATTTTTATTAATGTCAAATGTTCAAAACAGTGTTTCTCAACTTTTAGTTTGGGCTCATGGTTTTACATAAGACTCAGTACAATAGTAAAATTGTTTATCTTATCAAGGTAAATAAAAATGTACTTTGATAAACATATTTTATTAGTACAAATGTATTAGTATTACCATGACGGAATTGGGAAAAAATGCTTCTGCATTTGTGAATGACAGAGAAAATATTCCTGAGGGTCTCTGGAAGGCTAAGATTATCCAACACTGCCACTGTAGTAATTGGTAAACATGACATGCTAATTTATGAGCGCAATTTTCAAGTCCTGGAGAAAATCTAATTTATGTGGAGTGTGATGCCCTCTGGTGGTTGCGTCATATATTGCAGAAAAGCTCCGCTTTTTACAACGCTTTTATTTGGTGTATTTTATTTGCATTGACCGAATTTCAAAAAACGAGTTCTAGTACCTAATCCGCATATCTAAAACATGTAAGAAAACGTACCTTTTCTTTCTTTATTTGCACTATCAAAAATACACCAAGCCATTCTGTCATTTTATGCGTGATGTCTTGGGTCCCGCCCACGTTTTTCATTGGCTCCGTCATGCCACTCCGGCGTCCGTGATTGGCCCACTCCGCGCAGCGTCTGCGTCAACCTGCCACAGCGGAAGTGAAAGCTTCAGAAGAAATAGCGGCTAGATAAATAAACATGTTCTGTATTTTAGTATTTCGCATTGTAAATATTTCCTACTAACAAAAATGAATGTTTTTATCTGCGTCGTGTTGGTTCTCGTAAGTGCCGCAGCTTCTAACAAAAGCGGGGACGATGACTGGGTGCATCTGCCAAATAAATGTGAAGGTAGACTGTCCTAATTTATAATGAATCAATATTTTGCTTTAAATAGACCGTAATCGTTTGTGTATTTCCACATTTATTTTCTGTGCTTGAGAAAATCATCAAATGCAATCACAGACACATGTTTTATACAATATATTACGTCTGAGATATATGTTACACTCAATGCAGATGTCCATGTATATCAATAGCAATCTGCTTTTTGTTTCACAACAGTTGTAAGTCGAAAGAGATCATTTGTTCTATTTTATTCATTAATTCTAATTTTATTCATTAATTCTAATAATTATTAACTGGGGAAAATACAAGAGCAGCAAATTTCCTCTTTTCAACGAATCTCACTGGTTGTGTCTTAAAACCTATTGTGATGCCTACCTAGGTTGCATGTTTGAAACGTTGAATGGGCCTATAATGACAAACAGCGCTGTCTATGTAGGCAGCACCCCAGGTTTTGAAGCACAGCTGCTTTCTGTTCCTCTTCTGATGCTGAATATATTCTGTATGTTTCTATAGTGTGCAAATTTCTTAGTATTGAAATGAAGTCTGCATTTGAAGAGACTGGCAAAACAAAAGAAGTGATTGAAACCAACTATCGCTTCCTGGATGATAAAGGTGCACCGCCAATCAAATATGTTAAATCGTAAGTCACTTTTTTGTTTTTAATGCAAACCCTGACCCAAAATTAAAATTCTGTCATTATTTTCTCACTCTCAAGTTTTCCCAAACCTGTATGAATGTCTGTTTCCTGTTGAACACAAAAGAAGATATTTTGAAGAATGTTGGTAACCAAACAGTTGACGGTAGCCATGGACTTCCATAGTATTTTTTTTTCCATATCATGTAAATCAATAGCTACCGTCAACTGTTTGGTTAGCAACATTCATGATATAGAAATGCAGGAACACAGTACAGTATTTGTCATACTGTTTTTGAATGCAGTGTAACTTGTACGTTTTATTAAGCAATGTCTTTTGCTTTTCAGTGATATTCGTTTTATTGAGGTGATGGAGAACGTTTGCTCAAGGATTATGCAGTACAATCTACACAAAGAGAGAGATGGAAGTAATCGCTTTGCAAAGGTTGGCTTCCTTCTCTTGTACCATCTTTATGTTTTTGCAGCGCAACTTCAGTGATTGTACTTTTTTGGTTTATTAAAATTTAGCTTTACAGTTATATTTTGTGAATGAATACCCCATATTGCAATGCCAATTTCATATAATAAATGTAATGTGAAAAAGTAAGCTTTTCATTTGTCTTTCTCTGCTCAGGGTATGTCTGAGACATTCTCTACCTTACATAACCTGGTTAATAAAGGTGTGAAGGTGGTCATGGACATTCCCTATGAACTGTGGAACGAGACCAGTGCTGAAGTGGCAGATCTCAAAAAACAGGTACGTAAGCGACTGAGAGATCTTTGAATTAGTGTTGTTAAATTGGGTTAAATTTTGCCATTAATGTGATTCATTAAAATTTGCTATATATATATAAATATATATATATATATATAAATTGAGTCTTTTTAAAGAAATTATTGCTTTTATTTACCAAGGATGCACAGAATTGAACAAAAGTAAAGACAATTATAATATTAGAAAAGATTTTTATTTCAAATAATCTTACTTTGAACCTAAAATTAGTCAAAGAATCCAGAAAAATCCATTAGTTTTCACAAAAATATTAATCAGCACAACAGTTTTTAACATTGATAATAATTAGAGAGCAATAATAATTATCACCAAATCAGCGTTTTATATAACAATTTTTTGTTTCACAATATTGCTGTTGTTCTTTTTTTCTTGTGAAAATCTTTGATTCTTCAAAAGTTTGAAATGGGTAAGATTTTTAATGTTTTTTTAGACAAGTCTCTTATGCTCATCAAAGCTGTATTTATCTGATCAAAAAATCTGAAAAAAAGTAAATAGTAAACAGTAACATTGTAAAATATTATTACAATTTAAAATATTAGTTTTCTGTTTTAATATACTTTAAAATACAATTTGTTATTTTCATGCAGAGCTGAATTTTCATGAGCCGTTACTCATCAGTGTCACATGGTCCTTCAAAAATAATTTTCATATGCTGATTTGATGGTCAGTTATTATCAATGTTAGAAAGAGTTGTGCTGCTTAATATTTTTTTGAAACCTGTGATACTTTTTTCAGGATTGGACAACATTTATTCAAAATAGCAGTCTTTTCTAACAATATAAGTCTTTACTATCACTTTTTATCAATTTAACATATCCTTGCTAAATACATTTTTTTTTTTTTCAAAAAATTTTGAATGGTCGTGCATATTGTTATAAAGGATTTCTATTTTTAAATAAATGCTGTTCTTTTTGACTTTTGATTTATCAAAGTATCCTGAAAAAAGTATCACAGGTTCCGAAAAAATATTAAGCAGCAAAAACTGTTTTCAACATTGATAATAAATCAGCATATTATAATGATTTCTGAAGGATCATATGACACTGAAGACTGGAGTTATGTCTGAAAATTAAGCTTTGATGACAGGAATAAATGGAAGGAATTTATTAAGGAATAAACAATATTTAAATAGCAAAAAAAAAAATGCATTATAGTGCATAAAGACAATGTATATCCTTAATGTTTATATTAATTTTTGCAATATTTTTTCACACCAGTATGCTGCTGTTCTTTTTTCTTGTGAAAATTTTTGATTCTTGATTAACATATTAATAGGAATGCATATACAAACAATGTATGTAAATGTATGTTTGTGCAGTATGTACACAGGTAAATGGGGAAATATGATACGCACCAGTGACAGATGTGTGTTTTCTTCCCTCAGTGTGACGTGATGGTAGAGCAGTATGAAGAAGTCATTGAAGACTGGTATAAAGGCAGCCAAGAGGAAGATCTCACCACTTACCTGTGTGAAAAACATGTGCTGAAAGGACAAGACACCGGTAATGTGAAACCAACAGCTGTTTTACTCCATCACAATCCCTTTTAGAACAGTTAAACCGCTCTAGACATAATATTATGACTACTTACAGACTAAACCTCTTGATCTCCTTTATCGGCACCAGCTTTAAGAGCGCTTGTTTCTGGGAAGACTTCACAGGCAGCTACTCAAGGCCACAGGAGCAGTAATAGTAAAGGACATACTTAAATGTGTAGAGCAGAGCAAAAAAGCCATTCATATTTAAAGGATTTAATATTTTTACTGAGCAAAGCTGGGTTAAATAGTAACAAAAAATGTTTCCTAAGCACCAAGTTAGCATATAAGAATGATTTCTGAAGGATCATGTGAAACTAAAGACTGGAGTCATATTCTGCTTTGTCATCACAAGAATGAATTTACATTGTAAAATAAATATAAACAAAATTGAAACACTTGTCAAAGTACAATTTGTGAAGTCCTGCTAGTAATGAATCCTCAGTAAAAATACCGGTTGGGGTGTAAATGAGCAAATACAAATTATTCGTAGCCTGTGTTCAAATCAGCTTGTTGCTTCCTGTTATAAAACATTAAGTTGGCATTTTACTTGCTCTTATGCCATTGCTATAGCAACCAATATAGATTTGCCAGAAAAAGACATCACTTCTTGAACATGCAGCTCTGATTTAATTTTCTGATTTTTCTATTAACAATGAGGACAGTGAGTGTAAAAATTAGGACTGTGCAAAATGTACCTCTGATTCTCTCTGCAGACTGTCTTAAAGAGGAATGGGCTGGGAAAAAGGGAGACACAGCAGCTATCGCAGAGGACAAGAAGAAGAAGAAGGGCAAAAAGAAGAAGGGTAAAGACAGCGAGGACGGGCAGAAAAAGGAGAAGAAGGTGAAGAAGAAGAAGAAAAAGTCCAAGGTTACTGACACCGAGACCAGCAAGCGGAAAACTGAAGAAGCTGGATACACCTCAGATGAGGAGGAGATCCAAAAGAAAGTTCCTCTTAATCAGGATAAAACTGAACTCTGATAGATTTCTTTGCTTTTTTCCACCTGTCTCCTTCATATCTAAATTTACAACTGATACCGAGATGTATGTTGAGTCTATTAAAAGAAGGTAATATTAAGCTCCTCGTTCTAGATCCATTGAATGTTACATAAACTCCATCCAGGAACAAGCTAAAATCAAATGCCATTTCAAGTCCAAAAATGGCAGCTAGACCAATCAAACCATCGCTTGTGTTTGTTCTCATGCTGGTTTCATGTCGGTAACATCGTAAACAAGCTGAAATCTTCCTTTCAGGAAAATGTCTGCCTTTGAGGACTCCAGTGTTTTAAATCAATCAAGTTAGCAAGCTGTTGGAATGGATTCTGGAAATCCTTCTTGTGGTTCTCATTTCTAATTCCTCTGACTCATCTCACTGATTTTCCCCACTAAAATTTAGTTTAGGTTATAGCTTAGGAATTTAGTTACGCTGTCTTGTGACTACTGTTACTTTTAATTGCAATTCATTTCATAGTTATACATCCTTCATAGATTTCAGTATTAATATTATTAGGTGGTACAAATCTTCAAAGATAAATAAAAATATCAGATTTTTGTTTTTCTGTATAAGAAAATAATTTTAATGTTAAAATTGTATGTGAAGCAACAAATGCACAAGAAATTGTGATTTGTTATTCAACATACACTACTAGTCAAATGTTTTTGAACAGTAAGATTTTTGATGTTGTTTTTTTTAATTAACCAAGCCTGCATTTATTTGATTCAAAATACAACAAAAACAGTAATACTGTAAAATATTTTTACTATTTAAAATAACCGCTTTCTATTTGAATATATTTTGAAATGTAATTTATTCCTGTGATCAAAGCTAAATATTCAGCATCATTACTTTAGTCTTCAGTGTCACATGATCTTTCAGAAATCATTCTAATATGCTGATTTTCTGTTCAAGAAACCTTTTTTTTCATTATTATTGTTATCAATATTTAAAATGTTTTATATAGTGTATATATATATATATTTTCATTATTCTTTGATGAATATGAATATAATTTTCTGAAATGAAAAGCTTTGTAACATTATACACTGTACCATTCAAAAGCTTGGAGTCAGTATTTTTTTTTTTTTTTTAATTATAGAAATTAATACTTTTATTTAGCAAGGATGCTTTAAGTTGCTCATAAGGGATGAAAAGACATTTATAATGTTACAAAAGATTTCTATATGAGAAAGTTTTCTGAACTTTTTCTGAACTCTATTCATCAAAGAAACCTGAAAAAATTCTACTCTGCTTTTTTCAACATAATAAATGTTTTTTGAGCAGCAAATCAGAATATTGGAATGATTTCTGAAGGATCACATGACTGGAGTCATGATGCTAAAAATTCAGCTTTGAAATCACAGGAATAAATTACGTTTTAAAAAAATATTTAAATAGAAAACAGTTCATTTAAATAGTAAAAATATATCAAAATTTTACTGTTTTTGCTGTACTTCGGGTCAAATAAATGCAGGCTTGGTGAGCAGAAGATACTTCTTTAAAAAAACATTAAAAATCTTACAGTTCAAAAACTTTTGACTGGTAGTGTATGCATAAAATGTGATTACTTTTTTAAATTGTTTTCTCTTATTATTCCTGTTTTAGCTTCAGCAGTCTGGCATCTCATGAAATCTCTAAATTTCCCACATCTCTCATTTCAGCAATGCAGATAATGGGAGAAATCCTGAGAAAGTAGTTTGCCTTTCCAAGAAGTTGGGACCATTTCTTTCTTTCTGTTATCCAAATATGGGTGTACCACTTTTGCGTGATCTCTTCGTATTTGTTTTCTCGTTTGCAAGTGTTTATGTACATGATGTCACTTACAGGGAATGTTTGAGTTACATTTTTATGTAATATTTTCTTCAACGGTATTGTTTACTTAATCTGTTTATCTGATATCAGGCGTCGCTATTTCCAAAAGCTGTATGTATGTGTGCGTGTGTGTGAGTTCCTGCAGGTGTTTCTATGCCTATTCTGATTAGTGTTGTTTGGAGTGTGTGTGAAAGTTATTGACCTGAGGTTGAACTGTATATGCAAATGTTGTAATGAGAGGAACATGTGCAGGTTTTATGTTTCTTGGCAGCAGCTCATTTAGCTGAGGCTTTTGATAAGTGTTTGGTGAGATGGAGATGAATGATGAATAAAAAAGAAAGCTGACAGCAACTTTTGGGCTCATTTTTAGATATATATATATATATATATTAAAAAAAGACGTCAGCAGGAAGTATTTTAAACAGTAGTTTTGCAGCTTTCACCACAAGGGGGTGGTAATACCAAGAAGGAAAAACAAATTCTTGCTTGTTGAGAAGTTATGGGTAGTCAAGTTTATTCGAGAGTGGGAAAGTACTACGACGTTCTGAGTGATTTCTAGGTAGTTTGTTTCAACACGGTACGATAGTCATATTTTTAAAATATAAATAACATTTTAAAATTAGTCTAAAAGCAGTTTTAAGATCTAAACACTGTATTTTTTTAACTGAATGTTTTAGTTTGTCTTTGTTTTATTGGAGTGGCGCTAACTGACCTCACTAGAAAGAAAAGGAAAAACAGAAATTAATATCCAGTAACACTTCTTTCTTATTTTACTTAGAAAGAATGTGGATAAACGACATGCTGCAAGTCTCTCCAGATGTAAATAATGGTGTGTTATGAGGAAGCTTCAGCGTAGTGACGAAGTCTGTTTATCAGTAAGTGACCCTGCTGCAGTGCAGAAGGCTTTGTCCGCATTTCCACTTCTCAATGTCACATTCCTCTTCTGTTATGTTTGAGCAATCTGTATTATTTGCCCTTCAGTATTGGAGCAAATGGCTATTCACTTGCACAAACACATCTCGATGAATAATTCACAAAAACAAACATCTTGCACCCAGGCTAAAACCTTTTCATTTTTGCTATCAGTAACAAGAGAAGATTTTCTTCCTTTGGCAGACGGAGAAAATCGAGAATTTGATTGTTCTCTAATCTCTGAGAATAAAAATGCAGTCTGAAATTGAAATATTGATCTTTTACATTGCAATCACCTGGTATATTACACGAGAGACAGTATGTGTGAGCAAGAATATGAATATCTGTTCTCTGGGCCTTTGTTTTTTTTTTTTGTTTTTTTTTTTCCCAGTTTTCAGTCTTTGACCATGTTTGGGTTTACAAAATCATTTATATCCCCCCTGCATGGTATATATATATATTTCTTAATCAGCTAATTTTAACTTTTTGGAATGTTAGTTTGTATTTAATTGTAAAGAGTTGATGGCCTTTTTTATCCTATTTATACCAGAAGACAGTTTATCAATATATTTAAGTAAACTTGATTCTATCAAAAAAAAAAACATTACTGAGTGATATACATAATTTTATGATATTAATTAAAAATGTTTGCGTATGTGCAGTCAGAGTATTTGATACACTACAAGTCAAAACAATTTTGGATAGTAATGTTTCTTAAAGAAGTCTCTTTTGCTTACCAAGCCTGCATTTATTTGATCCAAAGTACAGCAAAAATGGTAAAATTTTGAAATATTGTTACTATTTAAAATAACTGTTTTCTATTTGAATATATTTTAAAATGTAATTTATTCCTGCGATTTCAAAGCTTAATATTTAGCATTAGTACTCCTGTCTTTAGTGTCACATGATCCTTCAGATATCATTCTAGTATTCTGATTTTCTGCTTAAAAACATTTATTATTATTATTATTATGTTGAAAACAGCGGAGTATAATTTTTAAGGTTTCTTTGATGAATAGAAAGTTCAGAAGAACAGCATTTATCTGAAATAGAAATCTTTTGTAACATTATAAATGTCTTTATCATCACTTTTGATCA
>JAHKKF010492544.1:0-10983 GCA_019740295.1 Labeo calbasu
TTGAGAATTTTTAACCAAAGTATATTATAGACTTTTCATTAAGACCCTAAAGAATCATATCAACTTGTGGAAAATGGACATCCGATGACCCCTTTAAGCAACTGATAGACTGGGATTTTCAAACTTCAAAAAGGATCCAAAAAGACCATAAAATTATCATAAAAGTGGTCCATATGATTTGTTACTATATTCTATCCACCTTTTCCTGGGTAACTCATGAGTGTTGCCATGATGGATTCTAACTCCTGTTTATATGCTGACCTGTTCTGGTCTTCTTGGGAAACCATTTTAAAACAGGGTAAAAGAGAGTGAATTATTTAAACAGAATCTTTTCGAATATTGCTGGAAATAAAAATAAGCACAGGGTTACGCTGTGCTGCTGTTGGATGCCACAACAAAAAGCAGCAAGCTGAAAGAATTCCTGGAAACATTTGAGCACCAGCACCATTTTTATGCAAAAGAAGTAGTAATGTAAGCCCTCACTTGGGTCTACATCATATTAAAAATGTCTTTAGGTGTAAAACATTAATAACAAGCCTCAGGGGCACATCTTTAAAGTCTGAAAATCTCCCATCAGGCTAACAGAATATTCTGCCAGCCTCATCTATTAAACTGTGAATGGCCCTTTCTTTCTTACAGCTACCTCTCCCTCCATCTATTACTTTGTTTCTAACTATATCAGTGTTTCCCCTGCCATTATATTAGGTTGGCGGCCCGTCCGCCCCCCCAAAAACACAACAAAAGTCATTTAAGGTTATATTTCCTATAGAACAGGACTATACCTTGTTCTTTTACTAAACAAACTAAATGGTCTTATGTTATTTATCTTATTTACACAACGACATGTCAATTTTGTCTCTACATGAATGCGCGTCTACAAATTCTCCGCGAAAACGCGGACAGGATCGCAGAGTCCATTCATAAAAACTAGCATCATATCATACTGTATAAACACAGAAACTTCACGGCAACCTGTCAAAATAAAAGTATGGATTAAAGTGTAACAGAAATATATTACTCTTGTATTACTTTTGTGCAGTATAATATACATCTTTATGTGTTTATATTTCTGGCCAATTTAAATAAAACAAATGATAAAAATAAATATTACAACCAGATTAACCACTAGATAAAACTTTTTTAACAGTACGTCTTCCACGTGTTAATTTTGACAGTAAACCTCTGTTTGTTTGCCAGAAAATTAAAGGGTTTAATTTTCATTTGATTAAAAAGAAATAAATGTTTAATGCCTTTATTTGATTATCAGAACAATTAAAACACAAAAAATTCTGAAAAAAAGAAAGAAAAAGATTGTAGGGGCCATACTGTTCAAAATGTTGAAATTGAGAGTTTTGGACTCTTTTTTTTCCAGTTAAATAAATGCTTTTGTTATTATATAGAGAATAAAGTACTGAAAAAAGTACCGCTGGGTACCACTTTAATTGTACTTACTTTCTGTTCCTACCTGCGGTATAACAAAAAATGTTCTGTTCCTGTCTTTTATTTGGTCAAATATTGGAACACAGTATTACAGACTATTTTTAGACAGGGTTAGGAAATGCTAATTATGCGCTTTGTTGACGTGTTTTATTCATGAGAAATTCACCAACACTTCCTCCTGCGGCTGCCCCTGATGTTTCTCTGTGGTACGTACGGATGTATCGATCAGTGGCTGTGAGTGTCAGTTACCTGCAGGTGAAGCACTAAATGCCGGACAGTGTTTGAAATCTGCCTACGTCGCACAGACAAGCCTCAGTCAAAAATAGCTCCACAGGGTCATGGAGAAGCACAGAGACCATTCAGATATAGTGGGATATACATAGAAACTTAACACCACAGGGCGCCCACCAAAAAATCAGCCAATCAGAATACATCCTTGACCTTCTTCATAGAAGCTATTTTGACAACAATATAGATAGATAGATAGATAGATAGATAGATAGATAGATAGATAGCAGTGGTGGATGGGAGGTGATGGGAGACTGAACAAAGAGAAAGAGCGCTAGTATCACAAAGCCAAGATCCGTTGTGCTGTAGACTCAGAGTGATCAATTTACACCAGGCCAGGAATAAAAGATGACATGCGCTGGCCCATGGTCACTAGTATAGTGTGCTTGGTCAGCAAGCACGTCTACACACACACACACACACTCACACTCGCTCACAATGGCACTTTGTTGTTATAATCCTGCTATCAAGCCATGGATCTCACCCTGACTGAAATAAAGGGGGAAAATACAGGACTTTATGATAAAAAATAATGTTTTGAAGTTGTAAACATAACAAAGATTACTGGAGTACACTGTACAAGAATATGCCATTTCAGCCTTTCTACTTTAAAATTTCATGTTTAATTTAATGTGTTCCTTGCTGCTGTAATTATTTTTGAATGTTTTATGAATAATGTGTTTAGGCCAGTGGCATAATGTTTCAAAGATGTTCCTCTTGTATGATAGGATGCCTTGATAGTTTATTCCCCCCATGTCATCCAAGATGTTCATGTCTTTCTTTCTTCATTTGAAAAGAAATTAAGCTTTTTGAGAAAAACATTCCAGGATTTTTCTCCATATAGTGGACTTAAATGGGAATTAACAGGTTGAAGGTCCCAATTACAGTTTCAATGCAGCTTCTACACGATCCCAGCCAAGGAATAAGTGTCTTATCTAGTGATACAAAGTTGTTTGCACCGCACTCTTTCGTCACTTGGTCTCTCGTTTGGGTGCGTTAATCCATTAAATCACTTGATATACAAAACCATGATCCACACTTACACATTAAGGTCTTCTCTTTTTATTTTATTATACATATGAAGAGTTCAGATGCAAAAACCCCTAAATCCATCTGATGTATTTCTTTAAAATTATCATTTCTTTCTGGCTCTTTTGTATAGGTTTCTATGCAAGTACGGGCACTTCTGATTGGGCTGAGGCTGGAATTTGGTGAGTTTGAAGTAAAAGTACTTGATAGACTTATACTATGTGTCAGGAGCATTCACTCAGTATCATTATCTCATTTTTGACTGAGATGGCTTTTAGCTGGTTTTGCATCTGAACTCTTCATATATCACCAGTGGGAAAAGGACACAAACGTTTCCGCTCAAAGGCCTTCTTCAGTTATCTAGTTATCTTCTTCTTATCTAGTGATACAAAAAGGTACGGTAGGGCAAAAAACTCCATCTCATTTTCTCCTCCAACTTCAAAATCGCCCAACATTGTTGTTTTACCTTTTTTTGTAAAGGCCGTTTGACTTAGGGCCAGTTTTACTAACAGCTTGCATCAGCGCAAACCATCTTTTGGCATTAAAATTGTATTGTCAGGTCTTAAAAAGACGTGGAGTAATTAATTAGTGCTGAAAAGGCGTGGACAGTTATTTTTGTGCCTGACCTTATTAAATATGCATTTGTAGGAGTTTCCCTTTCAGACACAAAATTTATAGGAGGGGAGTATTCAAATAAATCATGCAATGCGTTTTACTAATGTTCACGCTCGTCAAATTACTGGCATGTGCGCCATTATTTAACGTTGCTAGGAAGAGGCTTCGTAGAGAACTGAGAGCGCATGGCAGAAGTGAGAGGGTTTTTTCCACATGTATTCATTTATTTAAAATGCCAGAGAAACACATTATTCGAACATATAAATTTTTAGTTTACTCACCAGACTAATATTAAATATCTGATATACTATTACAGTCATTACAATATGACTTGTGATAATTTAGCATTAAACTTTAGAATAACCATGTATTAATGCATATTTGTAAGACTGGTGGTGGTACTTAAGATATTGTTTGTAATTTAAGGTTTCTATTAAAAAGGGGGAAAAATAATACTGATAACATAAAACTACTACGAATTCTACTACTAATAAAAATATAAAATGCATTAAGGATTAATGAGCTGCAGGGTTCATGAATATTAATGACATTGTCTGCGTTCCCTCAAACTGATTTGCTGAAATCAAAACAGTTACGATAATAGGTGAGCACCAGCCAATGAGATTGCTGGTGATTATGCATTAGTTCCACCTACTACCGAAGAAACCGGCAGTTCTTGAAAAGCTGAAGAATTCAGAAGAACTCCGTTATTTTGAGAGGAAAATACAACAAAGAATATTGTTTACATGTATCTGTCGCTCTGTATCTTTCTTTGCATGTGTGTGAGACAAAGCGATGGCTAGTCATGTGCCTTTACACTAGATTAGTCAAATACAGGTATGCTGCGCATCTATTTAGTTAAACTAGAAAATAAAATTATAATGATATTATAATAAATTATAGTAACGCTGCATTTTGTTGTAAGTAACGGTGAAGGCATTGTAATGGAGGAAACAGTAATTTGATTACTCGCTACTGAAAAAAATAACGTCGTTAGTAACGCGTTTATTTAAAATGCCATTGTTCTACGCAATTATACGCAATACCAGGCCTATCAAAACTTGTAGAAAAACTTTAATTTTTTTTTTCCTCAGTTAATTTCAACATACTGTGGCTTCTTTATTTCTTTATTCTTTATTTGGGACTATGCTAATTTATATTGCGTTGATCAATATGTAAATAAGATATGTGTGAAATCGAACTAGTGCAAGATGAGCATTTGTGGCTAAGAAGTATGTAAATTTTGTTTTTTTTGTTTTTTAAATTACTAAATGTTTCACTAGATAAGACCTGTAGGCTACGATTGTGAAGAGCCATTTGAAGCTGAAATTTGGACCTTCAACCCATTGGTCCATTATATGGAGAAAAATCCTGGAATGTTTTTCTCAAAAACCTTAATTTCTTTTTGACTGAAGAAAGAAAGACATGAACATCTTGGATGGCTTGGGGGTGAGTAAATTGTCAGGAAATTTTAATTCTGGGGCGAACTAATCCTTTAAAGTTAAGGTTTTGCATATTTATTTATTTCTTAGAAAAGAAACTGAACAAATCTTCCATTGATTTCTATTGTAATATTGCCAAACATTTGTCCACCAAATGGTCACAAGCATGCAAAAAACCAAACACAAAACTGGAAATGATATCTTAGATAGAACCCTTGAAAACATGATTGTGTGTCAAGTTCTGTAAGTCTTTTAAAATTTATAATTTCATGTTTTTATAACAAAGCAAGGTGAGGGGGCATTTACACAAAACTATTTTTAACTAAAAAACGAACAAATTTGACTGTTTATTTATATCACAATGACATTTTGGGGGCCTTAAAACTACATTTTGAAAACAGGTTTCAAATCACACGTTTTTAAAAACTGTAACTGTGTAAACTACAAAACAACAACAACACATTTTCTGAAAACGATGACGTCATGTGCATGCATATTACATGTTTGGTCTAGCTTTAGTTTTAGCTTTTCTCTATCATAGACATTATTATGTCATTGACCTTTTTATGTTCAAAAGTGCATCAATGTCTAATTTGATTCTAACTTTATAAAGGCTAGACATATTTAAAATGGCGGTATGGTGTTCTTGTAGTTTCCATGTGGTTGTCTTGTCTTGGAAGTCCTTGGATACTTCAATAAACAGTACACAAGACACTGACCTCACTTCACATTATTGATCGTTGTTTCATATGCCTTTCACCTTTCAGACAAAAAGGTATGTAAATTCAATGATGTTTAAAGAGCATAAATAAAGTCCTACAACAGCAATATTCTACCCAGCCACAAAACTGCATTAATATACCTCAACACTTTATTAAATAACATTTAAACCACAAAGCCTCCTGACATTATAATACTACAAGCCAGTGTTCACACTAAACAAACATAGTGTAAACGTGTCCACAGGGACCCTCAGTAGGACTTTATCAGGAATGAAATACAGCTGACAAACACCTAATTATTAAAACAAGCATGAATTATAAACTTTTTATACATCAGAAACATCTAGACTAAAGCTGTATGCATGTATATATACATATTTTAATTTAAGTGTATATTTAAGGAGTATAGGTTTATTCCTACTTTAATTTGACCCCTTCAGTTATAATTACTATTATTTTTTAGTCCTCTGGTGTGAAAATGAATATATTAATAATACAAATATTCCATGTAGTCTCTCCAAAAAAATGAGATCATGTATAATAATAATATAACAATCAGTTTTATCATATAACATAAAGATACTGCAGTCTAACTCACAGTCCTTGTAACATCAAGAGTTATAAGGAAAATGTTATGAAATATTTCATATACGGGCACCTTTGTTCTGTCTGATTTTGCGCAATTCCAGATGTTTTTGACACAATTTCAGCTAAACCACAACTCAGCTCACATGATGTCATTTTTAAGGAGAAAAAACCTAACTGACAACTTTTTAGACATATTTTATACTGAAAAAAGGGCTCCCACTGTGTGCACCCACACTGACAGACTTTTTATATCCTGCGGATAGCTTGGCTGGATAGCTTAACAACCTGCAGAAACCAACAATACCAGGGAACCGCAGGTCCAAGATGTGGAGGCACAGAAATGTCACATCAATGGTAAATCCCTGGTTTACCGCCCCTACATATTTCCACAGCGCGGCACAAAATGTTATTGTTATTTTACTGCAGTGAAATTCATGGGCATAATTTCACAACAAGACATTTGAGGAGGGAAATGCTAATATACAATGATTTATGATGTGCAGTTGGTTGTTAACATGATATGTCAAGCAGTGATGCAAAAACTACTTTTTGTAAATAATTATTATTTTATCAGTTTATGGCCTTGTTGGAAATTCTGTGAGCCCATAACACAAGCAAAACTACATTTATAATGGTTTAATGGTGTTTTTAAATCCATTTCATGCTTGAATAAAGAAGAAGCACTTCCTGATAAACTGGCACTAAATATCACTGAGAAAAGTAGAACTGAATATAATAATTTTCACATATAATTAACTACTTGCGATTCAGACAGATTTTTAAAAAATCTTAAAAACATCAGTTATCATTGCAAATCCAGCCATTATTTATGATTTGCACAGCACAAGCAGGAAGTTTAACAATACTATAATCAGAAACATCACAATCCCATAATGCAACAGTGCTGCATGCTACCTGCTGCTAACACCACAGTCAACACTGAAACACAAGTGAAAAGTAATCAGACATCTCTTTTGTGGTAAAACCACATCAACAGTCTCCCTGGGGACTGGACTGTTCTTTTAATGCTTAACCAAACACAAGAACGCAGGCAGGCAAGAAATCTTAAAGAATCTTAAATACAAAAACGTACAGTCATTTTCAGAAATATATCATAAAAGAATACTAATAATGAAAATTAACACTGAAAATGAATTAGCATTGGTGGCTAATGTGCCTCCCATTACCTTTGGGTTAACATTTACAATTTGTTCATATTAGTTAACTACGTTAGCAAACATTAAGTTGAGGTCAAAGGTTTGCATCACCCTTTCAGAATCATTAAAAATGTTAATTATTTTGCCACAATAAGAGAAGGAAGGAAACACGATGCGTTAGGAGCCGGGGAGTGAAAACTTTTAGAATTTGAAGATCAGGGTAAATTTACCTTATTTTGTCTTTTGGGAAACTTGTGACTATCTTCTGTAGCATCTGAAGGGCAGTACTAAATGAAACAATATGATGTTCAGGCAAAATAAGAAAAAATGTACACATCCTCAGTTGTCCTCAGTGTGAAAAGACGGATCTCAAAATCATTCAGTCATTGTTGAAAGGGTTCAAATACACAAAAATGCTGAAAAACCAAAGAATTTGTGGGACCTGAAAGATTTTTCTGAAGAACAGCAGGCAGTTTAACTGTTCAGGACAAACAAGGGACTCATGAACAACTATCACTAAATAAAAAAAAACAGCTGTGGATCATTCAGGTAACAACAAACATATGTAAACTTTTGAACAGGGTCGTTTTTTTATAAATGCAACAATTATTTTCTCTTGTAGACTATATGTAAATGCTTCTATGTGAAATATCTTATTCAGGTCAGTACTAAATAAAAAATAACATGCGTTTTGTATGATCCGTCTTATTTTGGTAAAATAATTAACATTTGTAATGATTCTGGGGGGATGCAAACTTTTGACCTTAACTGTATGTTTAACATTTACTAATATAATTTTAAAATGTAATTTTATTTGTCACTGTGAGCTAGCATGCACAACTGTATTTTTCTTAACTAACGTTGACAAAGATTAACGTTATAAAACAAATTGTAAAGTGTTCCCCCGAAAGCCTCAGAAAAACACGACAGCACAATGCAACCGGCATCGTACTTAAATAAACAAACAATACATTGTTAAATAAAATGTAATCTGATATTGAACGAGTGATATAAACTGCTGAGGTGAGATTACGGCTCCTTTTCCGCTTGGCTGCAAACACACAAACTTCTGGAAACGACCGCACACACATAAACACACTCAACACATTTCAGACTAACTTAATTGTACATAATACTATTTTTTCACTTTCTTACATCATCTTTCTTACACCTCCGTTTAAACTCAAACTAGTTTAGCTATCGAAATTTCATAAATCATTTTCATAAAAAAGTTAATTACAACTACTACTAGACTTATTATAATGCTAGTCTTAAGGAAGTCCCTGAACATCTACAAAAGCATTTTTCTCAGATTAAGAAATTTGCAATTTCTGCATCATCAAAACCACACAAACACTCCGTTTTACCTTCAGAAATGGGGCAGGTGAGCACCTGGGCGCTATAGGAGCTGAGAGGGGCCACTCGGGCCGAGTGTTTCTTCATCCTCTCCTCCTTCCTTGGGAGTCCTGAGATTTTGGAAGCGTGTGTGTGTGTGTGTGTGTGCGTGTGTATGAGCGGCACGGCTCAACTCCTCCGACAAACCCACTTCATCCCCACGCGCATCTCTCCTGTCACTCCCACAGTCTCTTTCTGGTTCCTCTTGATATCTTTTACTTTGCTGTTTCTCCTGCTGTTACTTCTCTTTCTGCTAAGTGACAAACTTACTGCTCTTTCTCTGTGGCTCACACACACTCTCAGCGTGGCACATATAATCGTGCGGTCGTGCTCTAGTATAGATGTTGCACTGTCATGCTGCTATCCTGCGTCTCCTAGGGAGACTGAGCTTCAAGTGTGTGTGGAATGCAATCATCCCCTTCATATCTCTCTCCCTCCGTTTCTCTCTCTCTCTCTGTCCCCGCCTCTTCTCCTGCTCAGAGTATCCTTTGCTGTGTTTGGAAGGTAACCAAGCAGCTCGGGCTAATTATGCTGCATAGGCCCCTCTCCCCTTTTCCTCCTTCTCCTCATCGTTCTTTTTGTTTTTCCAATCTGCCATTTTTACAGTCAGTTCCATCTTTGACAGGTGAGATTGACGAGGCAGTATGATAAAGATGAGTGATTTAGTAGAGTAAGAAAGTAGCTTTTTTTTTTTCTTGCTCTCTCTCCTTGCCCAATCACGCTCCTTCCTTCTTTCATCAGCACTTGTGCTCCACTTGTAGGCCCTTCACTCCTCGCTTTAGCAAAGGTCTTGTCTTGCTGTCTGAGTCTCTGTAGCTTTATGCTAATAAAACCCAGTACAGAGCCTTGGGGGACTCCATAAAAAGTCTTGTCTCTGAAAATTCTGTACATTCTTGGATGGAACGATCCAATCTCTTCTGTTAATTGCTCAAAGTGTCAGGAAGTGGGAGTCTGGGAAGTGCACTTTTGTTTAGGTGGGAATTGCTTTTAGGATAGTTGATGTTTACCAAAACATTTTTTGATAAAGTAAAATTCTGTAATCTTTTACTTGCCCTATTTTGTCTTCCTGCAGAACACAAAAAGAGATTTTTGAAGAATGTTAACGCTGTCCCTTTTTATATTATGCAAGGACACAGTGACCATAATCGCTATGACTTTCTTTTTTACATAGAATACAAAAGGAGAAATTTTGCAGAATGTCAGAGCTGCTCTTTTCCATACAACAAAAACAGTGAGTTAACACTGTAGAAAATAAAAAGCACAATTTGTTGAGTCAGCTTAAAATAATTTGTTACCCTGCTGCCTTAAAATTTTAAGTTCAGTCAACTAAAATAAGTTTAGTCAACTTGAAATGTTAAGTTGTACTAAGTAACAACTTAGATATTTGTGTTCGCAAAAGGGTAAGTAACCCAGCTGCCTTAAAATTTTAAGTTGATTCAACTCAAATATCTAAGTTGTCACTTAGTATAATTTAACATTACAAGTTGAATAAACTGTTTTTTGAGTTGACTGAACTTAAAATTTTAAGGCAGCCAGGTTACAAATTATTTTAAGTTGACTCAACAAATTGTTTTTACAGTGAATCAGAACTAAAACTAAAAGTGCATTCCAATTGGTGTACTTATGCACTAGGGTTGCGACAAAAAAATCAATCAGTGGATTGATTCCAAGAATTTCCGAATGCATCGCAATTCTCTCTGGAATCGATTCTGACCTTACTTTTTAACAGCAGATGGTGTTTTTATCTAGTTTTTAACTGCACACTAATAAGCTCAAAATCGATTCGAGAGAAAATCGTGATGCATTCATAAAAAATTTTCGATTTGGGACACATCGATTTATCATCGCAACCATATAGTACGGTGTGAGTAAAAGTGCAGCAAAAAAGTGCACTTCAAATGCCCGGATGATGCACTTATTTAACTAGGGTGACCATACGTCCTCTTTTCCATGGACATGTCCTCTTTTTGGACCTAAAAAATGTTTCTAAATCGTCCAAAATGTCTGGGATTCGGCTTTTGCATTCTGCAGTCACCCTTCATTATGTGCATTTTTGTATTAAAGCCCTACGCGGGACTGTTTTCTTGATCCCGCTCTCACTGAATTTTGGGCCATTACCACCTGCTCACGCAATCATTACATTATTGAATATAATTTTCTTGCATCAGGGAGCCACTGTCGTTTGCGGAGTATTTACATCTCTTTTGAATGAGCGGCTATTTACTTTCACTTTCAGTTTCATGATCACACACACTCTGCATAAAGGGAGCACATCTTACAAGATCAGATAAGCACATTATCTGCTGA